>JAQQSZ010017557.1:0-10776 GCA_028646595.1 Phalanger gymnotis | reverse complement strand
GGTCTTCTTTGTCACCAAAGAAGGATTCCAAAGTCTGAGACTGAATCTGGGTGCATTTTCGCTGCCAGGCCATGTTCCCAGACAACTTACTTGACCCTTGAGTTTTTCAGCAGGGTATGACTGCTTGTAGACTAAAGAGTTCTATGTTCCATGCTTGGGAGGATGCACCAGCTCTGCCTTAACAGCACTCCTCCTTCCCCAAGAACCCCCAACCCAGACTGGACTTAGATCTTCAGCAGGCTCTTCACTCCTGCTCTGATCCACCACTTAATGCCTCCCACCAGGTGGTCCTGGGGCCAGAAGCAAGTGCAGCTGTACTTCTAAAGCTGCCCCACCTCTGCTGCCCCACCTCTGCTGCCCCCAGTGGTGCCTTTTTCTGGTGGCCAAATCGCAAACTCCCTGTCCCCAGAAGCTTTTCCCACTAACCTACTCTGTTGTCTTTGGTGTTTGTGGGTTGAGAAGTCTGGTAACTGCTGCAGCTCACTGATTCAGGGCACTAGGGCATGCTCCGCCTGGGTCCTGGTCTTGCTGGTCCGTGCTGCCCACTCTGGGCTCTGCTCTGCTCAGCTCTGCTCTTTCTGCTCCCTGCTCCGTGCAGGATACACCTTACCCAGAGACTATCCAGGCTGTCCTGGGCTAGAGCCCTGCTTCCCTCTGCTACCCTGTGGGTTCTGCAGTTCTAGAATTGGTTCAAAGCCATTTTTTATAGGTTTTTGGAGGGCCTTGGTGGGGAGTTCACACTAGTCCCTGCTTTCCAGCCACCATCTTGGCTCCACCTGAAATACAGGACTTTCAAGCATTCTTAATGAAAAGAGCAGAGCTGAATAGGAAATTTCAAATTCAAATACAAGATTCAAAAGAAGTATTGAAAGGTAAATGTAAATAAGAAATTATAAGGAACTAAATATGTTAAACTGTTTACATCCCTATATGGGAAGATGATACATGTAACTCCTCAGAAATTTATTATCTCTTGGGCTGTTAGAGGGAATCTACTTAGACTTGAGGGCAGAGGTATGATTTTATTATGTTGAGATGATCTCCAAAAAAATAGAAGAGTGAGAAAGAGGAATGCACTGGGAGAGGTGGAAAGGAAGATGAAGAATTGGGAAGATTATCTCGCATAAAAGGAGTATGCAAGGAGAGGTTTGTAAAATGGAAGGGAGGATGAGGGAAGTGGATAACACTTGAACCTCACTCTCATATTAACTGGTTCAAAGAGGGAAGAATGTAAAGACACACACAGGTACAGGAATTCATCTTGCCCAACAGGGAAGTAAGAAAGGGGATGAGGTAGAAGGTGGGAGGGTAGATTAAAGAATGCAGTAGTCAGAAAAGTCAGAAATAGACTTGGGTAAATAGGGTAAAAAAGAGAAGGTCGAATGGACTTACAATCAGGATTACACAAGATTTAGCAGCAACCATTATAAAGGAGTGGAAGAGATTAGAAGGAAATACACAATTAACATGATGAATGTGAATGGGATTGAGAGGAACTCACCCATAAAACAGAATAGAATAGCAGAATGGATTACAAATCGGAATCCAACAATATGTTGTTTACAAGATACACACTTAAAACAGAAAGATACACACAGAGTTAAAATAAGGAGGGAGGCAGAATCTATTATGCTTCAGCTGAAGTACTGAAGATGTAAGAAAGGCAAAGGGAGATTGAGACTTGCAAGCTGGAATTTAGGAGCAGGATTTTAGAGGTGGAATAAGAGTGTCTATTGTTTATGCTCCATTCTAGTTATTGGGTGGCATTTGTACCTTGCCACCATGTGTGATATCATGTGTGATATTCAGGGAGAAAATGGAAGCTTATAGCAATAGAATCAAAGATCCCAAATTGCTTCTAAAACCTGTAACATTTAGGGATGTTACAATAACATTTAAGTCAGTATGAAAGGCAATGTGCTATAGGGAATAGAAAGCCAGCCAATGAATCAGGAAGACCTAGGTTCAAGCCTTACTTCTGATACTCATTGGCTAAGACCTTGGGTAAATTATTTAATCTCTTGATGCCCCCCCCCGGAAATTGCAAATTGCAAAAGAGTCACAAATTAGTATTGATGGAAAGGGCTTAGTGATGATGCTAATCATGGTAGTAATAATAACAACACAGTAGGACTGGTTATTCATTATCTTTCTCCTATTAGACCTAAGCGTAGGAACAGTTGAATAGCTAGGTGGGGCGGTGGATGGAGTGCCAAGCCAGAAGTCAGGAAGACTCATCTTCCTGAGTTCAAATCTGGCCTTAGACACTTGCCAGCTGTGTGACCAGCCTGGGCAAGTCACTTCACCCTGTTTGTCTCAGTTCATCTATGAAATGAACTGGAGAAGGAAATGGCAAAATACTCCAGTATTTTTGCCAAGAAAACACCAAATGGCGTCACAAAGTCAGACATGACTGAAACAACTGAACAACAACAACATAGGAACATTATCCTACTCTATCCCCAGGACTTTCCTTGATCATGGTAGGTGCTTATTGAGGACTTGTTAAACTAAGTTTAAATTAATTTTAAAGAATTTATAAAAAATGGTTGTATTTTCATACACCAAAATATCTTAGAAAGTTTGGTGAAACAAA
Organism: Phalanger gymnotis; assembly: GCA_028646595.1. NCBI lineage: Eukaryota > Metazoa > Chordata > Mammalia > Diprotodontia > Phalangeridae > Phalanger > Phalanger gymnotis. The sequence goes on along the minus strand of JAQQSZ010017557.1, from coordinate 8,180 downwards.
ATGTTTAAGATATTATAATTTTACCTGAAATAAAAGGATTTTTTGTCTTATCTCTATTTTCCTTGCCGTATAACTTTTTAAGTGCACTTTGCTAATTGATATTGCTTGGTCCTTCAGGGTATTTTTAAATTTTGGTCCTTTTTATGTTAATCTACCAGACATGGACCGACATCCCAGCTACATAAAAACTGGGAACCTAATATGAAAATGCTCTTTGATAGAACGTTTATGTTGTATCATCACCTTTTTAAAATGAAAACCCTCCAGCTTTATACTCTTTGACAGATATGTCCCCAGAGGATAAAGACAGGTGACGGGAACATGTGTTTATGTCTTTGGGTACTGGCCTTCATTTCTTGCTCCCTTTTCTTCTGGATTTCTTCCATACTAGTAGCTTCCTTTTTGGGAGAGGTGGTAACTGTTCCTATGGTTGGCTGAGAAAAAACACCCTCAGCCAAGCTAAGCCACGCCAAGTCAAGCCCAGGTTCTAGCAGGATGGAGGCCAGGGAACAGCACATTTAAAAGCTGACAGAAAAGAAACACTCAGTGTTACCTATTAATTAGCAATGAAAAAGGGACTGAATATAACCAAGGGAAAGCAGGTTCTCTCTGTCCTTCATCCTCTATCTCTGTCCTCCAAGAGGCCAAAGTAAAAATGAAAATGAGGTTCATTTTAAGATAATACACTTTTATCGAGTTAATAGTGAGTTAAAATGAAATTAAATACATTTTACTTTTCTCCCCAAACTCAATAAAAGGTTGTTTATTTATTAGGCTTCTTTATAGCACACAGTGTATAGCTTATAGACTCTACCCACTGACTGTCCTGGGCAAAAGTGAAGAAGTCAGATGTATTGGTTTTTTTTTTGTATTGCCCCACCTACCTTTCTGGATTGTTTCACACTCTTTCAACACCCCGCTTAGTTTGTGGCACCCAGTATACCTTTGGGAAGGGCTAGGCTGCAGCTGCTGGGGCAGTAAGGTTCAGATTAAAGTGATTCACTCGAGATTGTTAGTGGTTTAAGAATGAATTACTCTCTTCAGGCACACTTGTATCATCGAAATGAAAACAAAAGGCAAAACTTCAGGAAGTAAGTATGTTTTCACTTCTTCTTTGAATCCTCAACCCTTAGCACAGGGCCTGGAACATGGTAAACACTTAATAAATGTATGTTGACAGATTGATCAATTGAAAGGAAAAAAATCTCTAATGGCAAAATTTCAGGTTCTGTAGCTCTGGAGAAATACTTTTTTCATACCCAGCTTCCTTCAGGCCACAGGCCAATCTACTTATTCGAAAGTAGATTGTCCACTAATGTGCACTGAAGATTTGTAAAGATCATAGACTGTTCAGTCTGAGTAACCTCAAGGATCTGCTCCTCCAAAACCATTTATAACAGATGAGGGAAATAAAGACTGGAGTGTTGAACTGACCGCAAGATCTGAGAACCAACCAGAGGTCTGAATGACTGTTCTGCCAATTACAACCTTATTTCTGTTGGACCATGAGCTCCTTAAGAGCAGAGACTGGTGTTTTTTTGGTTTTATTTTGCCTTTCTTTGTAGCCCCAGCACTTAGCAAGGTGCCTGGCACACAGTAGGTGCTTAATAAATGTTCAATGCCTTGACTTGATTTACTCCTTGACTTTTGGGAAAGATAATTTCACTTCTACTGGCTTTTGCTTCCTCACTTTCCAAATGTTTCATTTTATAGATAAGAAAACTGAGGGCCATGGATCTGAAATAACTTGCCCAATGTCATGCCAATAGTAACTGGCAGAGACAGGATTTGAACTCAGATCCTTGGCTTCTAAATCCAGTCCTCTTTCCACCAGATGTGCCACTTCCTTCTGCATCAGTACTCAGGTATTTTTACATTATTCCTTTCCTCTCAAAACTCTGGCCAAACATTAATCTCTTCAGAGTTCAGAGGCCAAGTATGAACACGATTATCAGGATTCAAAGTCAAAGTTCACACTGGCTCTTCCCCAAAATCCAAATTAAAAAAAATCCCAAACCTAAATCAGAGAAAATAGCACTAGTGGAATAACTGCTTCCCTGCTGACTCGCTGTTTTGTTTACGCACTACTTCTTCCCATTCAACAGGCTGTCATTATGTGAGCTCTAATAAACTGGACAGAGTTGTGGATACAATATATCACTGTTTAACGCTGCCAGGATTGGAACATAAAGACCACTTAACTCAGAACAAAATCAGGGAGCCCACAAATTAGCCGCTGAAGAGACGCCAAGACAGCGTTAGTCTATTCACGGCACTCAACAGCATTACACATCCCAAGGACTTTTAATGCTCCTCCAAGGGGTGCACCGCTGGCTAGTTATTCACTGTGTCCTTTCCAAGGGATGACTTGTCACCAGCCTGGCTCCAAAAAGGCTGTGACACTTCAGATCGGGAGTCCCCCGGGCCTCGAGGCAGCTTTATCGCTCTCATCATTTCTTTTGACCCTTAGACATCACTGCTCCCGGTGCTGTGTCTGGCTTTTTGTAGTTCACCTTATTTCTCTGTCTAATGCTAATGGATTTTGGTGGAATTTGAAAACTTCAGTAAGATACTCCCCACTATTCATCATAGATTCCTGGTCACAGATATTTCAAGCAGTTTGTTATAGCACAAAGAACTCTAGACCCAAAGCTGGGAGATATCATGTATTTAAAGCCAGAGGGAAAGGGAAGGGGAGGGCCACAAGGGAGCAAGCATTTATTTAGTGCCTACAATGTACCAGGTACTGGGCTAAGGGCTGCATTTTTGATGTTCACAACAATCCTGAGAGGTAGGTGCCACTATTATTCTCAATTTACAGATGACAAAACTAAGACCAAGAGGGGTTAAGTGACTTGCCTGAGGTCACACAGCTATAAGTGTTATAGTTGAGATTTGAATTCGGCTCTTCCTGAGTCAAGGCCCAGAGCTCTAGCTATTGTGCTACCGGATAGCCTTTAGAAGTCAGATCTAAGGGCAGCTAGGTGGTGCAGTGAGTAGAGGACCTGCTGTGGAGGGCAAGTCACTTAATCCCATTCACCTTGCCTTCCCTCCTCCAAAAAAAAGGCCAGATCTAGTCTAGCACCTTTATTTTATAGAGGAAAAATCTGAGGACTAGCTCTATTAAACAATTGGCCCATGGTCATATATGTATTACGGGTCAGAACAAGGATTCAAGCCCAGGTCCTATAAATCCAAATACAACACTCTTTTTGCTGTATTGTACTGCCTGGAGTTGGAATCCTGACTGTCATCACTTACCATGTAAATGGAGACATCTCTTAAACGCTTGGAAACTATATTTCCTTATCTATAAAATGCAGATAGTAATGATGCGGGTACATCACCCACTCCACGGGGCTGTGGTTAGAAAAACACCTGTAAGGCACAATATTAGTGTGGATTGGGTCCTAAATGCCAGTGCTTCCCAGAGGACTGGAAATCCAGAAGGGCAGACTGTATTCAAGTGACTTCATTTCTACTCTGCCATACTGAAATGTTTGCCCTAATGATCAGGGTCAATTAAGCACTCAGAGTTTCATTGAGATAGCATGGCATAGCGGGCAATCGATCAATTAACAAGCATTTATTAAGTGTCTATTATGTAAGAAAACCTCATTATATTAAAGTTCCACCAGCACCTGTTCAATCAGTTAACCTGTGAGGACCTCAGTTTCCTTGTCTGTAAAATGGAATTGACCTGATTTGTCCTCCCACCACCCATCTACTGTGAGCAAAGCATTCTATAAATCTTAAATTACAAAAAGGAACGTGAGCCTTTCTGAACAACAAAAATTATTTGCCTTCTGATCCTACCCTTAAATTCTACAGAGGAAAGTAGGCATAAACAGAGCCACCACTAAACTGAAGGCTATTTGAGCGGCAGAAACTATGTCTTCTTCTGCTTCTCTTCTTCCAGGAGTGGTTTGGTCATCACAGATTTCCAACAAATACATGTCGATTTGAATGAATGATGGGTCTTACCCAACTAAGCCACTCTGACTAACACAGTGGCAACAAAGGAAAAAAAACCTTCACTTAGATTTCTCCCCATTCTCTTATGCTATTTCAGCCAAACTGGTTTCTCTCTCTCTAACTCCAACCTGCTCTGGACATTTTTTGGTCTCCACGTCTTTGTTCATAGTGCTCACTGTGCCTGGAATGATCTCCCTCCTCTTATTAATCTGCTGAGTTCTTACGCATCCTTTAAAGCCCAAATCACATGTCATCTATTCTGGTCCTTCCCTGAAACCCCTGCCAAAAATTACTCTTTTGCCAGAAATAACCTTCCCTTTAGACTCCACAGGGCATTATTGTGGGCCAAAATAATAGTAGAACTAGAGAGCCTTGATTTTAAAATGGTCCCCACATACACATAGTCTCACAATATGAGTCCATAATACTAGAAATATTATGAGCAAAGACCCTATGGAGCAGGTTTGGGGGAGGGGATGGAGAAGAAGTCTGACAACTTTGCCCCAGGTGGATTTACCTGGGACTCAGATAGGGGCCCTAGACAAAGAGTAGATGAAGTCAGCTTTAGAACTGTGGCAAAGCTCTTCTTGGCCTTGGTTTGGGCTAAGATGAAGTGTTCCCTCAGCCCTGCTGTGTCTTACTAGATTTTCTTTTCTTTCCTTTTTTTCAGAGATCATTTAATTGTATTAATTCCATGTGTTTCATAGCTGCCACTATTTTACCATGCTTCCAGCTCCATAAGTAATACTGCATCCCTCTACCTATGATTACCACCTTGAACCTATGATTCCTGCTTCCTCATCACCACCAAACTGATTCCTCTTGGGAAGTTGTCTGCTCTTGAAATCCTAGAGAAATTCCTTGCTCAATGCTTTTCACCTCCTTTCTTATAGCTTTTATCTACTTTTATCTTCTTTCAAACTGCTTTTTGGAAACCCTAAGGATTGCTTTAATTTGAGGGTATTGAATATGTTTTTAGTAAATGGATTATTTTTGAATGTTTGGGCTTTGAGTGGTCCATTGTACCAAATGTGGAACCTCAACTTGGAAAAGCATGTTATTTGTAGTCCTCTAATATATTTATCATGAACTAATTAATCTTATCTGGATCAAGTAAAGTTCCGTCCTCCTACAGTATTGTAAGAAGGGCCATGAGGACAAGGACAATGTTTTATCCAAAAGTGCTGTCCCCAAAGATCCTTGAATACAGTGTGGGTTAGAGAAATGTTTATTGAATGAATGAATGCCATGCAAGGCTGAGGGTTCAGGTGTTCCAGAATCCATACAAGGTATTTCTCTACCTGGGCAATCAGGACAAAAGAAATATAAATTGGGTTGAATGGAAGAGATTTGGGTGCTAACATAAGACTCCTCTTTGGTGTAGGTAGCTAAGGGCTTGCCACTAATTCAGATGCTCTTAATAATAGTCAGAATCACCATCACATTGCACAGAATGCTGGCCTCAGAATCAGGGGAACTTGGGGTCAAGTTTCATCTCTGACACACAGCAGGGATGTGACTTTGGGCAAGCCACTTATACCACAAGGAACTTTCTGAAAACTAAGTTGCATGCCAGTTGCTGATGTGCTTCAGTAGAGGGAGTTTCTTCACCAGGAATTCCCTACACAGATGTAATCACATGCCTGTGGCAATGCCTGCCTCTCTCCAACTTCCCCTCCCCCACAAAAAACCACAACAAAATAACAAGAGTCATAGGAAAAATTTCACTCCCGAATTTTCAGGTTAAATTAGGACTAAAAGTTTCTGAAGAAGGCAATAGGATTTTTGTTATTGTTGAGTTGTTTTCAATAATATCCAACTATTCATGACCTCCATTGGGAATTTTCTTGGCAAGGATATTAGTGTGGTTTGCCATTTCCTTTCCCAGCTCATTTTACAGATGAGAAAACTGAGGCAAATAGGGTTAAATTACTTGCCCAGGATCACAAAGTAAATGTCTGAAGCTCGATTTGAGCTCAACAAGAGGAGTCTTCTTGACTCCAGGCCTGGCACTCCATCCACTATGCTACCTAGCTGCCCCACATTAAGTGATTTAGAAAGATGCAAAGTACCATGTAATCCAAGAGCCATCTCACCCAGATAAAAACATCAAGACTGAATGTAGGCTTGAAAGGTGAGGTAAGTTAGGTGCCATGATGGATTAGACTTAGCATTAGACTCAGAGTCAGGAAGATCTGAGTTTGAATCCTGCCTAAGATACTTAGTAGCTGAATACCCACAGGCATATTACTTAACACGGCTTTAAAGGCATTTCCAACTCTAAATCTACGGCCCTGTTGTAATGTATAAGAGGCTCGCTAGCAACTGCTAATATCAACTGTCCCACTCCCAAGTTTGAAGTGTGATCTCTTCCCAAATGGATGTGACATGGCACTGCACTCAGCAAGGCAACTAAAAATCTGATTGAGGAGGCCTGCTCCAATATTTGCTTTCCAGTTCAGTAACTTACTGAAGCTGGGTCCTACATGGAAAATTCCATACCGCAGTTCAAAGGGGGCATTGTGACCCAACACATTGAGCTATAGTAGGCAACCACTGTTCTCCATTGTCAATTCAGCCTGGATTTCTCGTGCTCTGTTCCCATAGCCAAAACACATGTTAAAACAGAAAAGGGTTCCCAGGGAAGCTTTTGCCTGTTTTGATTGTATCTGAGGTGTCATGAATGAGGATGAGTGATGTCTCCCTAAATGATCTGGTACATAAGCACAAACCCCCAGGAACCACCCCCACTGACTTTCTCTAGAATGCCAGACAATGGTCTTTGCTTGACCTCCAGGTATAGGGGAAGGGCTGTAATTGAATCCACAGTCAGAACAGAGTTTGGGGATATTTCCTTTAGCTTGCTGGTTCTAATACCTAATCTAGCCAAAGAGGCCCAGCTAGATAGTGAATAATTCATATGCTCTTCCTCCCAAAGATTATCAAGGAAAGTGTCCTGCCAAGACAAACAGAAGTGACTCTGACATGTCTTCAGGGATAAATGTAACTCTGACTTCTAACAGGAGGTAGGTAGCTAGTGCAAGTCAATGAGTTTCAAATATATATATATATATATATACATATATATATATATACATATATATATATATATATATATATATATATAGAGAGAGAGAGAGAGAGAGAGAGCCATGCATTGCTTAGCACTCTCAAACATCTTTGGGCTTGTGCATCATCAGTGGAAGAAAGTAAGATAAAATGACAGAGTTTAAAAAATAGCCCAGTAATCTTATATATAGTCTCGCTTTCATTTCCACCTACATTTTTAAAGAGAACCTTAAAAAATTTTGAAATCCCAAATTGTTGTTCAAAATGAGTACTTGTCAAATAAATCAACCAAGAAAAACAAAACGGCAAATGAAAGTTCTTTTTTGCCAAGAGCTGACTCAGAAACCTGTCTCTGTGGAAGTTTATTCATAACTACATCTTCAGGACAATCTCCAGGGATGACTGGGAGAAGAGAAGGAAGATGAGGGGAAAAAAACTCTACCTAGAAGAGAAATGTCCTCCTCTTCCTCTGAAAGGACATGCTTTCAGAGGCTTCTCATGAGTCACACAAAACAATGAATCTCAAATCCATATGGCCACACCTTGTTCTTGGCCAAAAATGGTACTCCCCGGTTTGTTCATACACCGCATTCACCAAACTCGGGTCCAGTGACTATATGCCATTTCTAAAAATCAAATCCATACTCAAAGGTGACTCCTGAAAATATTAAAATGAATGTACCCTGAATTTTGAAGAAAGTTCCCAAAGAGAGGAGCTAGAAATGTTTGGAGTAATAGAAATAGCATAAGGAAAATAATAATATGAAGAGTAATGGTTAATATTTCTATAAACTTCAACGTTTGAAAAGAACTTTATATTTGCTATCTTGTTTGATCCTCACAACAATCTTGTGAGACAAGGTGTCATTGTTATCCCTGTTTTACAGATGAGGAAACTAAACCTGAGAGACAAACGTTAAGTGACTTGACCCAGGATCACTCAACTAGTAAGTATTTGAGACAGGATTTGATTTTATGTGTTCCTAACTTCAAGTCTGACATTCTATCCACTATGTATTATGAGGGGAGGAGAGGAGGAGGGAGAGAGAGGGAGGGGGGGGAGAGAGAGAGAGAGAGAGAGAGAGAGAGAGAGAGAGAGAGAGAGAGAGAGAGAGAGAGAGAGAGAGAGAGAGAGA
>JAQQSZ010017556.1:0-10776 GCA_028646595.1 Phalanger gymnotis | reverse complement strand
AGGGAGAAAATTCAATAAAGGGGGATAGGTTAGGAAGAAGCAAAATATACTTAGTCTTTCACAACATGAGTGTTGTGGAAGGGTTATACATAATGATACGCATGTGGCCCATGTTGAATTGCTTGACGTCTTAGGGAAAGTGGGTGGGAAGGGAAGAGGGGAGAGAATTTGGAACTCAAAAGTTTTAAAAAATAGATGTTCAAAAACAAAAACAAAAAAGTTTTTGCATGCAACTAGAAAATAAGATACACAGGCAATGGGGCATAGAAATTTCTCTTGCCCTACAAGAAAGAAAGGGAAAAGGGGATGGGAGGGGAGTGGGGTGACAGAAGGGAGGGCTGACTGGGGAACAGGACAACCAGAATATATGCCATCTTCAAGTGGGATGGGGGGTAGAGGTGGGGAGAAAATTTATAATTCAAACTCCTGTGAAAATCATTGCTGAAAGCTAAATATATTAAATAACAAAAAAAAGAAAAAAAAAACTTATGGAAATTAAAGCTGAAAACTGAAAATAAATTAAATATAAAAAACTGCCTGTTCATATCCTTAGATCATAAACAATTTTGAAGACTTTTATAAAATGAAGAACAAAATGAGCAGAATCAGGAGACTAATTTATACAATAAAAACAACACTCTAAAACCAAACAAAAAAAAACTTTGAAAACTGTAAGAACTAAGATCAATACAATGACAATTTATGATTCTAGAGGACTGAGAATGAAATATGCCCTCCATTACAGAGGTGACAGATTTAGGGTACAGAATTAGAAGGAAACATTTTTGCACATAGACATTTAGGGAATTTGTTTTGCCAACTATCTATGTTTATTGGAAGAAATTTGTTTTTCATTTTTTCTATACAAGTGGTGAGGAGCAGGAGGGAGATAAAGTAGATTTCTCTTAATTTTTTAAAAATAGAGAGGTAAAGGGTGCTACAGATGTGAAATATATGTACTCTCAGAAGAGAGCACTACACTGAGTTTTACTTAACTTTTGTTACAAGAGACTCTTCATGAAGTTGGGGTAATCTCTAAATGTTTGTAATGTAAAACAAAACACATCAATAAAATGAAAAAAAAAAATCACCTCCTTGATAGCCAAGGAGGCCACTTTGAAATTTCATCACAAAAGAATATACCCAGAGAGAGCTGAAAAACAGGTTGCTGGATTAGGTACCCAGGATTAGTAGTTTTCATGATCAGATTCATGGAAGGCACTTAATAAATATTTGCTAATTTAAACCCCAAAGGTGTTTTATCCAAGTTACAACATATTTTGGAATAATCTGTTCATGATTTTTAGGGAAAAAAAAATGTGTGTGTATATGTACAGTGACTCTCAGGGATTTTATAAAGAGGGCAAATTTGGATAAGAAAATTTATGTAACATACTATATGCTCTTCAGACTAAAAAGTGTTATCCGAATAAAAAAGCATCATGCAAATGTCATTTGAAAGCCTTTGTGTCTGTTGTTGGAATTAGCTTAATCTGAGTAACTTTCAAAACTAATTTAAAAGTTCTTCCCCATTTGCAGCTTAAATTTTTTCCCTTTGCTATTTGCTAGTTCACCATATATGGTAGAACAGGATACAATTCATGATGTCATGTAGGCTAACAGTCTGAGAGATGTTCATGAAAAAAACATATATGATCTATAACTATTCTTTAACTACAGATAGTCTATGGAAACAGGAAGATGACACAGCAGATAATGAACTGGATTGGCATCAGGAGTCTGGGTTACAGGGCTGCTATGCCACTAACCAACCAGTTGGGTGACCTTAGGCAAGTTAGTTTCCTTATCTGGACTTCTGTTTCCTCATCTAATAAAATGAGAAGGACTGACTAGGGGATTTTATAAGGTCCCTTACAGCTCTAACAATATATGATTCTGTAAAGCAAAGATGAATTAAATAGCTGCCCTTGGCTATAATTTTAAGAATTTAAAAACTACTAAATAGCGGCAGAAAAAAAGGAGAATACTAAATGTCAGAACCCATTACAGGCTCACACTGACAGCTAAATGTTTACAGTCCTCGTGATAATTACAATAGGCCAAAAGGACTTTTCTCAGCATTTTCTTATAAATAACGGAGAATTTAGTCAACTGAAAAGACACAGTCCATTATGTTCCACTGCTTATATTTTAAGAAAGCAAGGAAAATTGCAAATTATCAAGATTAGAGAAAGAATTAGGTTTTGTTTAACACAAAAGCAGGTTGACTACACATTAATGTTATGCCACTCATGGAGCTGCAGGCTCAGAAAACTGTAGAGGCTGACAAAATTTTATACACTTGCAGTTTATGTAGGACTTCAGTTTCATCAGCTCAATGTTTAGCCAAAAGTGCTAACCATATGAACACACTGTAAAACAATTCTTCTATTCAAAGGGAATTACACAAACCCCTTTTCCTGTTTGTGAGCATTCTCCTCTGTGCTCTCGTTTAGGGCATGGAAATCTCATCCTTACTAAAAGGGTTTTATTTCTGTAGCAGGTACTTGTTGAAATTGGCTCTATTATCTATGGTTTTACTGATGTCACAGGTTACTAGCTTGGGAAGGAATGAATCAGTCACCTCAATTGATTCTTCTGAAACTTCTGGGCTGGAGGAAGGCAAAGCCAATAAGCAATGCCAAACAAATTATTATGGAAGAAGTGGTAGTAAGTATATTAACCCTGGTCCTATAAACATATCTGATTCAGTTCTCATAGTCTAGTAAACCAGCACCACTGAAATTGCAGATAAAAATATAATAGCATAACACAGAAATCAAATAATGCTAGCCACTGAATAGGTTTCTCCTAGAAAATGTCAGAAACAAAATTTTGTGCTGTGTAGACTAAAGGTGGGGAGAGAAGCATGATTTTTTTAAAGTAAGTTTTGAGAAAAAAATGAAACCCAAAATTCTGTAACTGGAAAGGCCCTTTGAGATAATTTGCTCCAGCTCTCATTTCATAGTGACCTAATGGCTGGGCTGGATCTAGAAAGTAGTCTTCATGATGCCTGCTTCAATGCTTAGGAAAATAAAGAGGAATTGTATGCAACATGTTTTTCTCACAAAATTACTATTTTGGGTATTTCTCCTAAATTGAGACCCCTCAAAAAGTTCCCAGAAATTAAAAACATCAACACAAAAAAACAACACAACAAAAACAAATAAGCCAACTTCCCCATATATTTCTGGGTTTCTAGGACTTCATAAATCCAGAGTAGAAAGGATAATCAGTCTCTGTAAGTACTGAAAATCACTGTTTAAATAAGACAGCTCATTTTTAAAGCTACCTCCTTCTTTGCTGTTCTGAAGGAAAAAAAAAAAGGATTTGGAAACTTGATCCCCCTAATGATGAGATAAGGTAGGGCACAATGCCACCTTCTCCATTTTGCTTAGGAAATATCATCACAATTTTATGTCATCAAAAAAGGGTCAAAAGATCCCCTACTTCCTTACATTATAATCATGTAAGACTAGCTTGGACCAGAGAGACAAGCAGAACCTGGGGACAGCAGAGGGAGATGGAGAGAGAAGAAAGAGAAATATAAGGTTTCCATACTTTAAGACAATAAGACCCTTCCCTATCCTCAGGATATTTACATCCTAGTAGAGGGATAAGACACCTATACAAATAGCTATCATGCAAAATAATGCATGATAAGTACATCTGAGAGGTAAAGAGTGCTTTTTGTCTGAAGTTTGGCTATAGGATAAAGGCAGTATTTACTTACATTAACCTTTTACTCTATTGGTCTAATCCAACAAGCATTTATTAAGTGCTTACCACATTACATTCACATTTAAGTTGTAGCTTTTTTCTTATCTTTCCCAAATTAAATTATACTACTTTCTTTTTCAATTCAATTTTATTTTCAGCTCCAAATTTTCTCCCTCCTGCTCTCCTTCTTTCCACTGGGAAAGCAAGAAAAACAATGACTGTTACAAATGTGTATAGCAAAGCAAAAAATATTTCTTGCATTAGCCGTGTCTCCCTACACCCAGACAAAATCTCTCTCTCTCTCTCTCTCTCTCTCACACATGCGCGCGTGCGCGCACACACACACACACACACACACACACACACACAAACACACACACACACACACACATATATTCGATATGGACTCTGATCCATGATCCATCAAGACATGGATAGCATGTTTCATCATGAGCCCTCTGGATTGGTCACTGTATTTATCAGAGTTCAAAAGTCTTTAAAGTTGTTTTTAAAATATTATTGCTATCATATAAATTGTTCTCCTGAGTCTGTTCATTCCACTTTGCATCAGTGCACACTATCTTCCTCGGTTTTTCTGAAATCATTCCCTTCATCATTTCTGAGAGCACAATAGTATTCCGTTACATTTATATACCCTAACTTGTTCAGCTACTCCCCAATTGATGGGAATACTCTCAGTTTTCAATTCTTTGCCACCACAAAAAGACCTGATATAAATATTTTTGTACATATGAGTCCCTTCTCTTTTTAAAAAAAATATATTTGGGGGGGGGGGCAGGGGAGGGGTTACAGGCCTAACTGTGATATTGCTGGGTCGAAGGGTATGTACAGTTCAATTGCTTTGGAGCATAATTCCAAACTTCTTTCCAGAATGGTTGAACCAAACGGTACTAATTTCAAAGCCTTACATTTCAACTTTTTTTGCAATGGATGTTGGTCTAGAATATCAAGAATGCACACCCACATCATCTTATAAAATCTTCCAGAGTCATATTTTATCTTTACCTTTACTTGTTTTCCTTCTAACTGGAGTTCAACTTCTTCCACAATTAAAAGTCATTCCTTCTCTCTTCCTCTTGCCTCTTTCCCTACCCCACTCCCCAAACTGCCTTTTATAATCTTTTTTTTAAAAAAATATTTTTCCCAACTACATGTAAAAACGATTTTTAACATTCATTTTAAAAAATTTTGAGTTCCAAATTCTTTCCCTCAATCTCTTACCCTCCCCTTCCTCATTGAAAAGGCAAGCAATTTGATATAAGTTATACATATGCAGTCATTCAAGACATATTTCCACAAGTCATGTTGTGAAAGAACACACACAAAACCTCAAGAAAAACAAAGTTTAAAAAAGTATTATTCAATCTGCATTCAGAGTCTATCAGTTCTTTCTTTGGAGATGAATAGCATTTTTCATCATAAGTCCTTCAGAATTGTCTTAGATCATTGTATTGTTGAGAACAGCTAAGTCATTCATGGACGAACATCATACAATATTGCTGTTACTCTGTACAATATTCTCCTGGTTCTGCTCACTTTACTTTGCTACAGATCATGAAAGTCTTTCCAGGTTGTCTTTTATAATCTACTGTTGCCTCTGGCATGTTCTTTTTCCAACCCACAAAGTAACTATGACCAAATTTAATATTGACCATAACAAAGAAATATTAGTTGAGAAAGAAAAGGGCCTATATTTATGTATAATTTTGAATCCTTTAATAAAGTACTCTACCAGAAAAGAATTAACTAGCACATTACATTAGAGAATCCTATACTTTCACATAAAAAAAAAATCTTATCCTACATTCTATTCTGCCTGGCAAATTGAAACATTTTTTTTTAAATAAGTTATAGGAGGATTAGAAGAAGACCCAATTATTTTTTAAAAATTACTCAAAAAGGATAAAATTTGAACAACACTGCTAAAAAAGGTTTTACTCAAAGTGATAGGCTTAGTTTTCAGGTCTAGCTGTACCACATCATTTTTGTTTCATGAAAGCATGATATACCTTCTTTTCTCTGTTCATCTCAGCAAAGCATGTCTGATGATAGGAATGGAGAGAAGCCTTTGTTTGGCTTGAGACATACCAGGTGTAACCATGAAGTAATGAGGCTGTTTTTCTTAAACAAACCTATTAGAACTTATATATCCAAATAAAAGTTTTTCCCCTTCAAAGTATAATTTTGAGTGTGTGTGAGATCAGCATCTTCTCTGTCACTTACAAATTTTATTTGCTGGGGCCACTGAGAGGTTAAATGTCTTGCCCAGGATCGCCAAGTCAGTATGTGACTGAACAGGATTTGAACCCGGGTTTTCCTGACTCTGGGTTACCATTTGACACTACAAGCCCCTACATCATGAGAGCTCTCTGCTAAACCATTAGGTTAATAAAATGGGGTTGAATAAAATAGTATTAAAAGCCTCTGAGAGGAATCAGCACTGGAAAGGGGCCTACTAGAACTTTTTGTTATTAAATTTCTTACTGCTACTGTATATATTTCCATTACAAGAGTACCTTAGATCAGGAAATTAACATCTGCCACTGTACTTAAGGGATGGAATATCAACAAATTATGAACTCTTTCTTTAGCATTGAAAAAAAACAAAACAAAACCCTAAAATAAAGGAACTATGTAAGAGAACTGACATTTCTACCACACAAATCCTATCACACAAATTTCTACCTACGAATCCTCACCTAGTAGAGTCACAGTGGATCAAACAACACTAGATAAACTGAATTTTGAAACCCAATACTGCAATTATTGCTTACACGTGAACATCATGTAGTAAGCCTCTCACATTGTAGTCTAATTGGAGTAGATGGGTTTCTCTCATGTCAATTAAAAATAGTGAATATACAAGAGTGGCAGAATTTCAAAATGGAGTTTATTTAAAAGACCAAAACTTCATCTACTAAGATCTGAAGTTGAACAGCATTCATCAATGGCTTTATTGGGCACAGGCCACTCTGTTAAGAAACAATAAAGTGACTTCCTCATTTGAAGACTTCGTTACACACTACTGACCATTTTTATTCCCCTTGTCTATAAAATGATCATTACTGAGAGCCTGCTGTGTACAAGGCACCATGCTATTATGACCTAAGAACAGTAAAGCAGGACAAAAATGAAGAACAGAGAAATATTGGAAAAGACAAACTAATACAAAGGAAGGCACGAAGAACAGGGAAACAACATACACAAATGGAAACAGAACAACAACAAAAATGAGACTGATTGTTGTCTATAACCTTGGACTGGAAGAAGAAATGAGAAAATGCACTTTCCTCCATTCACTGGGAGGTAGGGGACTAAGGGGTGAGGCACTATAATGCCACCCACAGTCAGATGACGTGTTGGTTAGTTTTACAGAATTTTCTTTTTATTCTTTGTTATAAGGGATGGACTGGGGAGGGAAACGGTTGGAAATGAAGGTGATATAAAAAACATACCAATGAAATTTTTAAAAATTGCTTTTCTCTTTAAATTTTATTTTTAAAAACCTTAAAGTATGCTGTAGCTATTTGTCCTTACAATATCTTTGAAAGGTAAGCCATTAAAATCCTGTCTTCTTGTTTTTATAAACAGTCAATTCCCTTGTTTTGTGATCTTGAGCAAGAAACGAGGAAAATGACAATTTTTGAAAAATGCCATTTCTGGCTCAAAGCCCTGGCCCATGGTGTCTCTCATATTAAGTGAATCAATCCTCTTTTGGAAAATGCTATCCAGAGAATGATGTTTTATAAATACAATAGGCTTTAGAAATGGAAGGGGCCTTGGAGGTGATTTAGTCCAAATGTTTCCTTTTTTACATATAAAGAAACTGAGGCCCAGACAGGGCAAGTGACTTGTCCCAGGTAGCACGAGTAATAAGGAGCAGAGCTAGGATTTATATCCAGGACTCACAACTGACAATAAATCCAGTGATCTTAAGATACACACTTGAAAAACTGATTTATTAAAAAATGTTTATTACTGACCACCTACTCTAAGTGAGGTGCTGTAGGTGACACAAAGCATAGTACAAAATATGGTGATCAGCAGCAGCAGCTGTGATCACCCACAACCATCTAGTCTAACAAAGTAGAAATCAGCAATGATTCCTTTGCTGCATTTTTAAAAAGAAGCTTTACTAATGCCTTTTGTTTTTCAGCCCAAATACAATAATATCCTGATATGCCACCCATCTTATGCCATAAAATGCTCCCTTATAACAGAAAAAAAGAAAGTTAAGCCAAATCGACATGACCAAATCTGAGCAAGAATTTTATATTCTGCACCTATGGTCCTTCCTCTACCTTTCCCTTTGGCACATGCATTTTGAAATCATTAATCTTCAGATTCTAGCTCCAGTCCTATGCCTAGCAAGGCAGAGCCCTCTCTGGCTGCTCTACACGCTGGTGATTCCAAGTCTCCACTGGATGCCCTCAGATCTGACTGACCAGGGCTCCTCTGGGAGTTATGCCTTCTCTGGGCCACACTTCCTCTTTTGAAAGGGGAAGCCTGGGCCAGGAGCTGTCTGAGATCCACAGCAGCTGTATATTGCTGATATCTAACGGTTTTCCCATTCTAGCACTTAAATAAGGTACTTTTCATTATTGTTAGGGTTTTTTTGGTTCCGTCTTTAAAACTAGATTATAAGCTCCTTGAGGGCAGAAATTATGTCTCAGACTTCTTTACATAGGACCTAGAATAGGACCTTAAATATTGTGGGTGATCAATAAGTATCTTTGGATTGCACAATGACAGGAAATTACAGCTTTATTCTCTCCTCTACTAGTTTGATGTTTTATGACCCAGGCTTTTTGTGAAAGCTATTCAGTGAAAACAATTCTCATCATCATAATTACAAAAGACAGAGAACCAAATGTCTGGCTTTCGTGTACAGCCTCTGACCACAAACCATCCCACAGACTCAAACAGTGGTTGTGGGTCACTCAGCTTAGCAGCTTAGATTTTATCTACATTCCTCCCCTTGAGTAGCAGCCAGAAGACTTTTGGGTGGAGGAAGTTTAAGGCAGGAAATCTGAAAGGAAGGTCATACTGTGGGTAAGCTGATGTAGAGAGTTTCTCTTCAAAAGCACAGTCAAGTTGCAAAGGGAGTTCTAACTTGGATTCATTTCCTGGACCATTTGTAATAATCTGTTTATTACACAGTGGAAACTCAGGCAGAATTCTCAAGAAGGTCTGACCTTTACAATGTACACAATGATATCTAGAGATTTCCTCCTGTAACAAACTGAGCATGCTATTGGGTACCTTGGCTTGTGAAATTGTACAAATTAGGAGAGCCACAAGGCATAAGAACTAAGATTTTACAAGGTGCCACTACAGCAATATCTCTGCCAAAAAAGAACATATCTCCTGATGGAGAAATATTTATTTACCTCCAAATGCTGGCAAAACAGCAGAGCCCGTCTTGCTCTTATAGTGTGAATGTAGCAATGTGTATTTGGGAAGAGAGGAAATCCTAGTACTTGCATTAAATAGTAAAGTAATCACTTACGGCTCCAAATAAAGGAATAATGTAAAACTATACATCATAAGACATATCATCACTCATTAGTAATGTACATATATTTCTTACATTATTCAACCGGCTTATCTGTACTTTGGATTAATTGCAGGGACAAACGGGTGAAGTCAGTCTGGCTTTATCAACACCATTCCAGACAAGCTTTCTTAAAGGAAGAGTTTATTTAAAGGAAATAAGCAAATAAACTCAAAGTCTCTCTGATTTGATAATCACCCCCAATCAGTCTATTTTTTTTTCAATTTAATAAACATTAAGTGTATTCTATTTATTTTTTCTTTTTTTTTTGCTTTTCTATTATTTAATATTTTTAGTTTTCAATATCAATTTCCACAAGATTTTTAATTACATATTTTCTCCGCATTTCTACCCTCCCTCCCACTCCAAGATGGCATATATTCTGATTGCCCCGTTCCCCAGTCAGCCCTCCCTTCTGTCACCCCACTCCCCCCCATCCCCTTTTCCCTTACTTTCCTGTAAGGCAAGATAGATTTCTATGCCCCATTGCCTGCATATCTTATTTCCCAGTTGCATACAAAAACAACTTTTTTTTTTGAACACCTGCTTTTAAAACTTCGAGTTCCAAATTCTCTCCCCTCTTCCCTCCCTACCCACCCTCCCTAGGAAGGCAAGCAATTCAACATAGGCCACACATGTGTCATTATGCAAAACACTTCCACAGTACTTATATTGTGAAAGACTAACTGTATTTTGCTACTTCCTATCCTGTCTCCCTTTATGCAGTTTTCTCCCTTGACCCTGTCCCTTTTCGAAAGTGTTTGCTTTTGATTACCTCCTCCCCCTATCTGCCCTCCCTTCTATTATCCTCCCTTTTTTACCCCCTTCCTCCTTCTTTCCTGTGCGGTGAGACACCCAATTGAGTGTGTATGTTATACCCTCCTCAAGTCAAAGCCGATGAGAGCAAGATTCATTCTTTCTCCCTCACCTGGCCCCTCTTCCCTTCCAACAGAACTGCTTTTTCTTGCCACTTTTATGTGAGATAATTTACCCCATTCTATCCCTCCTTTTCTCCCTCTGTCATCCCTTAATCTGATTTTTTTTAGATATCGTCCCTTCAAATTCAACTCACCCTGCGCCTTCTGTCTCTCTCTCACTCTACATACACACACACACACACACACACACACACACACACGTATATCCTCTTCAGCTACACTAATACTGAGGTCTCATGAATTACACACATCATCTTTCCATGTAGGAATATAAACAAAAAAGTTCACTTTAGTAAGTCCCTTATGATTTCTCTTTCTTGTTTACCTTTTCATGCTTCTCTTGATTCTTGTGTTTGAAAGTCAAATTTTCTATTCAGCTCTGGTCTTTTCACTGAGAAAGCTTGAAAGTCCTCTATTTTATTGAAAATCCATATTTTGCCTTGGAGCATGATACTCAGTTTTGCTGGGTAGGTGATTCTAGGGTTTAATCCTAGCTCCATTGATCTCCAGAATATCATATTCCAATCCTTTTGATCCCTTAAT
>JAQQSZ010017555.1:0-10776 GCA_028646595.1 Phalanger gymnotis | reverse complement strand
TAACAGGTGCTTGCAGTTTGTGGATTTTTGAAAAAATCAGGTGTACTTTTTATACAAATTAAAAATGAGGTTCTTAAAAATCTCAACTTGACCAGATATGAAACAATTTAAAAACCTTTAAAGGTGTATTGAGAAAACCAGGCTTTTTAAAAAACATGTTTGTCATTCCCAAAAAGAGACTTCTTTAGGTAAAAATAATTAAAAACCCCATGTTGCATAGATAATGCAGAGAGTTCTAGTTATCTGGTCAACAGCAAAAAGCATGCACTTAGGTCTTCCGTTCCAAATCTTTTGTTCATTTCTTATTATTGCTGGAATTTCATATTCTTTCTTCTTGTACAATGACTAAACCGGATGATGATAGAGATGGCAAGCCGGCATTTACTCAGCCCCGCCCTGTTCAGCCTCGGGAGTGGATGTATTCTCAGCTGGTGGTTCAGCTGCTTTTGTCTCTTTGCCATCTTGTGGTTTAGGGTTCTCTGGGCGTCTGCGTGGGTAATTGAAATTACGGCGGCACCGACGTTGAGGTGGCTGCTGACCCTGGGTCTCATCTCCTTGGTTCTCTTTGTCTTCTTCGTTACCTTCCTCTCTAGGCTGTCTGACGAGGAGGGCCCCTGGGGAATTGTGGTCTATAACCCCGACACGTATTCCGCCTCACTGGTCTACCTTGTTCTCCTGCACCCTGGTTGTCAGCACCCTCCATTACTTCTCCCTGCACAAGAGGGTTGGAATACTGTGGTCGACGCCCATAGGGTCTCCGCATGTAGTAAGGTGGGAACCGCCACCGGCGGTAGGGACGGCGTTGTTGCGGCTAGCCTTCTGGAGCACCCTCTGATCCCTCCTTCTTTTCCCCACCCTCACTATTCTGGTAATTCTGCGGGTAGTTCCGTGGAGGGCCCCTACGACGTGGATAACGTCTGTAATGGTTACGGTTGGCTGCATATTTACAGCCTTGAACTGGAACACCACCAGGGCCGGTAACATTAGCTGCCTCCGCACCCTTTCCACCTTCAACAACATCAAACTCCAGTCTCTCCCTCTCCTACGCTGCGAAGGTGCTTCCTGGGGTTATTCTTCTTCATGGCAGTCTGGTGTGCAAATACATCTTACTTGGTGTCATTCCTGTTGATGAAACCATAGCCATTTGTTACACTGAACCATTTTACTGTTCCCAAAACCTTCATTGCCATGACCTTGGCCGATGAGAGGCCGCGGGTACCGCGGTTCCCTCCGCCGCTGCTGGTGATGCCGGGCTTGGTATCGGCGTGCTGAGGGCAGAGGCGGCAGGCGGCTGCTGGGTCTCGGCCTCGCTTCTCATTGTTGCAGTGATGGAACCTGCTGCGGCTGCGGCGGCTCCTCCCGGCGTGTGATGGTGACTAGGCCGGTGGCGGAGGTGGGGCTGCTCTGTGGACTCTCTGACGTCAACTCTCCACTCCCGCTACCGATAGAACTCTGCATGCAGCATTTCATAGCTTTAGGTCCTTAGAGATTTTTAACATTTCCCAAGAAAAAGATTTATTTGGATTTGTAGAATAAATGAATGTTATACTTTATCAAAGACGTTTTCAGTATCTATTGATGTAAACATTGTTTTGGGTGCTTTTATTTCTAATATGATTAGGTGCAATAGAGACTACACCTCTAATTTCATGGGTATAGGCAACTCTCAGTTTAAGAAACTTACCTGGTGCCCTCTGCACATTATGGACTTAGAAAAGAGTTAACTATAGCAGTGGTGGCAAGCTCAAGTAGAAACAGGGGCCTTTATTCTCTACATAAGGATCCTTGCAGGCCTCATATTGATTTCGAAAGCCACGTGTTAGCATTATCTTTGTTTTATTATGTTTTATTAAATAATTCCTAATTATATTTTCATCTGGGTCAGGCCACACTCAGGAACTTTGTTGGCAGTGTGTTGTGGGCTGCAGGTATGTTTTTCTGGTACATCTGTCCTACAGCACTGAGAGGTAAAGTACTGTCTTTTTTTTTCTAATGTTGAAACATTTTCACATTCTTAGTATAAACCCAGCTTGAGCTTAATGAATGTTTTTTTTTTTGATATAAAATGCTGTGGTCTTTTCTGGAATTTAATGAAAAGGTTTTAGATTTATATTCGCTAAAGATATTGATCCATTGGGTTTTTTGGGGTTTTTTTTGTTTTTTTTGCTTCTAGCTTTTCCTTAGTTCAGTATTGGACTAACTTTGTCTTATAGTAAGTCTTTGGTAGAGAGATTTTTTTTCTGAATTTTGTATACTAGTTTGAATAGTATAGGCATTAATTATCCTTTAAAAGTTTGATAGGATTTTCTAAATTTGTACCAACCAAGATTCCTTCCTTCTTCAACACTGGTAATTTCTGTGAATTAATTCAATTTTCTTTTCTGAAATTTGTTTATTACATATCATATTGGTCTTATCATATTAGCAAATTTAGTATAGTATATTTATTATTATATGATCTTTTATTTATTTGTGTATTTTACATTTCAATAGATTATCTATTGCTTTTAAATTCTTATTTTCCTGGCATATGACTGTATAGTAGGTGACTAAGCCATAAAGTACAGAATTGAATTAAAGTCTTTTCGGTAATCAAAAAAGTAGTAGAAATGTTACAGCCACTTTCGGCTAAATAAATAAAAAATGAGTTGCTCTTTAAATCTCTTTAAACTTATTGGGAGACCATTTTTTTCTCTATTGCTAATTAATTGGGTTTAGTGGTTGTTTTCTGAGGAATGTTAATAGATTTTTTTTTTCAGAGATAAAAGCTGCGAATGCTTAGTATAAAGTACATAAACATGTATGTGACCTATATTTGGAGGGATCACTGGTGTTCTTATATCGGTAACAAATATGTGATACTTTCTTAAATTATGTGGGATCATACTTAAATCAGAGAGAAAGCTTAGTAAGGTGCTTTGCTAGTGAATCACCCACTACTGTGAATCACTTGTTCAAATAATTTTAGAACTTTCCTAGACCTGTTGTTATCCCATTTTACAGAAAATAAAGTTTTAGTCACTTCCTTTAATATGGTTCTGCTATTTATTATACTAATAGCACTTGAGATTTTTTATTTCATATTTGGTCTTAACTTGCTTGCACTCATTGTATTGGATTTATTTTGACCATATAGACAACCAGAAATCTTCCACCTCTTTTCTTGTTTGGGTTTTCTCTTTCTTCTCTTATTTCTTTGCTTCTCAATCTTATATCATACAATTTTTGATGTTTAATTTTTAATTTTGTTCTTTGTACTGCTTTGATTCTTAAATCACCTTAACCTTTTGGCCTTTTCTTTCAATCGCTGAATATGGATATCAAGAATTTCTGATATGCTTTAATTGTATTCCTTTTCCTATGTTTATTTTTGTAGGGTTTAATTGAGCTGTGTAGTGTTCAATTTTCTATTGCAACTTGGCTAAGTGTTACAATCTTCTAGTGCTTTTCTCTGGGTTTTCAATCATTTTCTCAAGCTGCTTCTACCGTGTTGGTATATGAAGTTTATCCTTAGGAGTATGCTTAAATATTTCTACCTTTTCTTCTGGATTTCTTAACCATGGCATTTGTTGCAGGATATGCCATCATATCCAGGTCGTAAAAATGTTTTTATACTATGTAAAATATTATGGGAGAATGTTTTTATTCATAATGCTCATAACAAAATCAGGTTTTTTTTTAATGCTTGATTTTAATTCAGATCAAACAAGACAATATTTGTAAAATGCTTAGCATAGGACTTGGAACATAGTGAGTGCTGTATAAATGTTAGTTATTATTGCTATTAGTTGTTTTAATATAGTTCTTCTAGTCAGATGTATGCTATCAAGCTCAAAAAGGTCTTTGGAAAGTTTGATTATAAATAGGGGCATCTCATTTTCAAAATCATTAAATTGATAAATGCTTTGATAAGTGCCCAGGTGAAATGGAAAAGTTATTTTAGATATTGTTAGCATTATTTTTGCCTTCTGTTATAATGCCATTATTATTATATTTTCTTATTTAGATCAGTCTGATCATTTCACCTTGAGTTCTTAGAGAATTGCCTAAGGCACAGAAAGGGTGTGTGAGTTGCTAAAGGTCACACAGCCAGTACGTGTTAGAGGAGGAACTCAAACCTAGGTCTTTCTGTCTCCGAGATTGGCTCTCTGTCCATTATTTACTCCACTCTGTCTCTCAATCAGAATATTATTAATTTAGTCTCAAAAAGAATTGTCAGGAGTTGGGTTTTTAAAAGTTTGAGGTACATTAAAAACCTTTCTAACATATTACTTGTCTTCAATGACCACATTTCTTTTAAAATTTAATTTAATTTTCAATTAACAAGATTTATTTTTTTTTCCTTAAAACTTCTCACCTTATTTGGGAAAAAAAAAGTGAAACAGAAAATGAAAACCCTTGGAACAAATATATTGTCAAGTCAAACTACATTCCTTCATAAGCCGTGTCCAAAAATATATGTCTTAACTCTGTATCTTATATCCATCACCTCACTGTCAGGAGGTGGGTGGCATACTTCATCATTGGTCCTCTGATAGCATTGCATTGATCAGAGTTTTTAAGTCATTCAGTGCTGTAATGTTATTATGCTGTAAGATTGTTCTCCTGGCTCCAGAATCAGTTCATGTAAGTCTTCTCATGTTTCTCTAAAACTGTCTCTTTTTGCCAATTTTTTTTTGGGAGCAGGATAGTATTCCATTATATTTCCATAATAGTATTTTTTCAGCCATTCCCCAGGGGTACCAGAATATAATTTTTAAAAGACTAGATTGTTTGTATAATTATTACTATTAATTAAAATAATTTTTTATATTCCTCTTTAGGTTCCTAACTTACTGCTTCATTTTGTCATGGAAGTAACCCAGGTTTCCAAAAAAAATTTTGCCAGCTGAAAAGGTTATACCATGAATGTGATCTTAGCAAGTTGTATGTGCTTTCAGAGGACCAGCCTTGATAATTACAGAGAACCTTATCACTAATAGGCTGGCCACTACATGATTAATTATTTGGCCGTGGCAAAGAAATAGAAAAGAAGGAAGAGAAGAAGGAAGGAATAGAGAGAGAAAAGAAGGAAGGAAAAGAAGGGAGAAAGAAAGGAAGAAAAATGTAAGATCATCTTTGGGTTCTATGTGGCCCTCTTTTTTGTCTTCAGTGATGGTGACAGAATGTAGGAGAAGGAGGCAAAGAGTTCTAAGAATCATGCAATTCTTATAAATAGTATTCTACCCATGAGATTCTCGTCCGATAAGTTACCTCTGTTGAAGGATCTGAATCGTAGCAATATTGACATTCTTTCTGTAAATAATACCATAAGATGAAAGGAAGTTAGAACTACATGTAAAGATGGCTTAGTGGTAGTGATTATTAATTGGATTTGGGGAGAGGGGGTGCATAAGGGTGGGGAGCCAGTGTCTACAAACCTTTCTATATAATTATTTCAACATAATTTGCTTTGTTGGTAACTCTGTGTACTTTATTTATTTAAAAACATCTTTCCGAGAAGGGGTCCATGATACAAAAATGGTTAAGAATCCCTGGCCTAGAGGCTCTTTTTAAGAGAGGCTAATAATAAACGAGTTGGTAGAGTTTTTCTCCTGTGTCCAAAGGAAACAAAAAAAAATTCCTTGGCACAATGGAGCGATGCATAGAGAAGGTAACTATACTGCATTGTTATCATTAGAGAACTTCCCAGGAGGAGTACATAAAGGGTATCATCTGAGAAGATAGACGATAGGGAGAGGAGTGAGGCTAGTTATATAGTGAGAATAGAACATAACCAAGGGACAGCCCATGTGTCCATGGGTAATTTTAGAATATCATGAACTCTAGAAGAAGGCCCCTAACATATTGATTACATCTCCTGTGAAGGATTTATGAGAGGCAGAGGCAGCAGTCATACAATATGAGAGGGCAAGGATGAGTTGCATTTTCTGTACCGTCAGAAGTACCTATATTGATGAAATCCTACTGAAGCTATCATGCTTTATAAAGGCTTTTGGCTTACTGACTTCATGAAAAGATTTGAAAAGAGTGTCTCTGTCCAGCAGTGGCAATGGCTGAATTTGATTTGGGCTTTACTGTTTGCTGACATGTTGAATCAACAGTAATTGTAAATATTGTTGAAAATTACCAGGCACATGGCATTTTGCTGTGGAGTAAAGAAGTCAGAGTAAGTTTTCATAGTTTTTATTAAACAACAAAAATAACTAGAATTGCTAAATATTAAGATGTTATTTTTGTGTGTGTTCATCAGTTTTCATCTCACTTTATTGTCTAAGACAAATACAGTGATTCAGATCTCAGGCCCCAAGCCCTCTTTTTACCTATGGTAGGTACTTTTTTCTTCTCTGCGGAGTGTTAACATGAACATGTTAAAAAGCAGCTATGGCATTCCATCCCAGAGGGCTCTGTATGTTCATTATGAGGGAAGGAATTCTATTTCCTGTGTAAAGTGGTGATAGAGGACCTTTCTGAAGTCAAGTAGTAATTATGAGTAGTTTAGATGATGTGCTATCTTTAACCTCACACATTTGTCCTGAGTCCCTGACTTGTGGAAACAGGCCCATGGGCTACAAATCTGAGGCGAAGCATTGTATGTGCTCATGGAGAGCAGCTTTGTGTGGATTTATGTGTAATTTTTTTGTCCTCGTGAAAGTATGAATGAGAGAAATGGGCTGATCATCTTACTCTTTTCACCTTGGATTGTATAAAACAGGCTTTCTTAAATTGAGATTTGTCAACTTTTTGAAAAATAACTATTTCAATATGGTTTTATCCTATTTATTTTACTTTCTGCATTGAAAAATATTATTATGAAAGGGAGCCCATAGGCTTCACCAGATTGTCCATGACACAAAAAAAGATTAAGAACTCCTGGTTCTAAAACATTTCTGAGCTCCTTCGGTGTTCAGGGAAGATCTGAGAGAAGGCATTTTCCACAGATGGCTTGCAGTGTCCTGATTGTAAAGATCTGACAAAAGTGCTGATTTATGGATCTCAAATATAAGCAATCAGTTCCTCTTTTTCTTCAACCTGCTTACTGTAATTTTTGGGTAATTGTGTGGGTGTATTTACTGCTAATTGTTTATGTTAAAGTTTTTTTTAAAGCGTTCTTAGAGGCTTTTAGGCAAGGATTTTAAAAATACAATTGAAATTATCAAGTTAAGATGGCTGGTACCTTTACTTGCAGCTGTAAGTTTTCCTCTTTCCAAATTGTAAAAGACTGCCTTAGCTTCTTCTGACTTGGTTATATGTGCAATTGTTTTAAAGTACCAGACCATCAAGATAACAAAGTCAGCACATTGTACCGCTTGAAATGTTGTCGTCTCCTCATTAGATTTCCACATTTGAGTCTTAAAGAAACGCCCAGGGAAACACATTCCTTAAAGCGTTTGGGTATAGCACATTTGGTCCTGTGCTATTGTACCACTTTTTTTTGCCTGCCAAAATCTTTTCTGCCTTGGGGGTTCAAATGGACATTGAGATAACAATCTTATCTTTACTATGAAAATATTGTTTCATAAATTGAGAATAATTTCCTTTCTTAGCTTTTAAAAGTGAGAATGCTATATTTAACTTTCTCTTTTGTGGCTATGAACTTCACCCAGAGCCTAAAGTTTAATTATTTCTTTACAATATCTCTTTCTCTCATTTGCTTCATTACTTTTTTTGCTGCATCCTTTTATATAATTTAGGAGATAATAAAAGCATAGTTTCTAGTAAAGTGAAACACCTTTGTTATGTTTTAAAAAATCTGTTCATTACTAGCACAAAGTTGAATGTTGTAATTTTGAAAAGTATTTAGTTTTGTAATTAGGGAAACCTAGACTACAGTTGAATCTAATAATTGCTTATTAAACATCTGGGTTTCTTTCTCTCTCTCTCTCTCTCTCTCTCTCTCTCTCTCTCTCTCTCTCTCTCTCTCTCTCTCTCTCTGTCTCTCTCTCTCGGCAGTTGTTGGAGTGGGGCTAATTAGCCCCAGTTCAGAGTTAGTGTAAGGCTACTTTGTAAATCCTAGTAGTTCAGCACCCATCCCTGCCTATTTACTGTTCTTCTGACGTGGAAGAGACTATAGTGCAGTAGAAAGAGGAATCCACATGTATAGGTTGTAGGCTCTACTGCTATGACCATGAGCAGGCTTCTTAACCTTTCTTTTTTTGTAATTTAAGAAAATTAACTTTAATAAGGGGCATGTAGAACTTCTTAACCTTTCTTAATCTCTCTTTGTCTATGATATTATCTGATTGAACTTGAAAATCTCTAAGGTCTTCTAAGTTCTAACAATCTTTGATAGCAATTTGATTTGATAAGAATAAATATGAAGTCCTATACATCAGTTCAGAACCTCAACTGTACCAAGTATAGGCCAGGAAAGGCAAAAGGAGACAGTGTTTTGTTTTGTTTTGTTTTGTTTTTTGAAAAGGACTTGGGAGGTTTATTGAACCACACCCCCTATATAAGTCAAAGTGTGATTTTGCAGTTTAAAATGCAGATGTGAATTTAGGTAGGTATTAAAAGAAACATAATATTGAAAATATGGTTCAGTTAAAGGCTCACTATATTCTGTTGTCATCAGACTACCATATTTTGGTAAAGGAAATTGATAAATTGGAGCATGTCCACAGGAAAACAACTAAGATGTCATGAGAGGATTCACTGAAAGAACTAGAAACATTTAGGATAAGAGAAGACTTAGAAGGGATATGGGCCCCATCTTCACTGCTTTGAAAAGCTGTCATCTGGAAAAGATTTTGCTCTTGTTTCACTTGGCCTCAGAGAACAGAACTAGAACTTAGCAAAAATGTTCTGTTAGAGCTGTCTAAAAGTGGAATGAGCCAACTCCTTAGATACATTCTGCAAGTTGGAACTACTGATAAGGAAATATAACAGAGAAGATTTTTACAGCAGATATAGATTGGACTAAAAGACATCTCTCTCTCTTTTTTTTAACTAAAAGTTATCTCTTTCAGCTCAGAGAATCTGTGACTCTCTAACTCTGATTCTTGAATTGCTGAACATTGTTCATAGCCTTAGTTTCTTCATCTACAAAATAGAAGCAATCTTAACTGCCTTACCTCTCTCCTAACAGGGTTGTTTTAAGGATCAGTAGAATATAGGGTTCTTGAAGGCAGGGATTGTTTTATACCCCTAATACTTGGAACAGAGTATAGAAGGCACTTAGTAAATGCTTGTTGATAAGTTGAAATAAGATAATAGGGAAAATGTAAATATTATTGATATAAGTAGTATTACATGTATCTCACTTTTCTAATGATACAGCTTATACTGATGCCTTTTGAGGAGGATAGCCAGCATGACTCAGACTTAGTGACTTTTGTGGAAATTCACTTATTTTCAACCAATATGTAATAAGTCCATTGTATTAGATTTTGGGAACAGGCTCTGCCCTCTGCCAGGTTAAGGTAATATTGGCATTGCCTTTTCTGTGCACATTAAAACTATTCCTGCACATGCTAGGGAACAGCTCCATCATCATACCTAGCAGCATATTATTTTTTCTGGATATGATATGTGAGGGTCACGTAATATGTCCTCAAATAAAATCACTACATTCTGTAAAAGCCACATATAATAAAAATATCCCATAGCCCAGGTGTTAGTCCTGTCTGCCAACACCAGCATTATAAAAGAGCCCTGTTGTATTTATATTGTGTGACATACAACTACCTTGGAGTTATCTAGTGCCTCTCCAAATTGCTTGAAGCAATTTGAGACATACCCTGACATATATCATCATAGTATGCTCATGAAGTAAACAGGGGCAGATACTTCTATTTCCACTCTATATATTATTAAACTGAATCACAGAGAAGTTGTGTATGCATTCCTTCCAACAGAACAAACTTAGTCTTATTCATCCTGGTTCTCTCTCCTGAAACAATGCTTCCCATTTAGATCAGAAGCATGGAGCTGTTTGGTTTTTCTAAATATTAATTCTACACAGACACACACACACACACACACACACACACACACACACATTTTCTGGCCAAGGTCTTATGTATTCCCTGGACTTCTAAAATACTACTGTGACAATAAATTGGATTGCACTTCTGAGTTATTTTATTTGTGGTTATCAGTCCAAACAGCCCCTTGTTTCCTTTTCTCTTATCATGAGCTCTCTGCTCTTCTGTTTGTTTACCTTATACTTTTAGACCTTTCTCATTCCTGAGCAAAACATAATGGAATTTTCTCTCCTTCAATGTTACCTATGATGCAGGAGGGCAAAGTCACATATTGAATGATAGTGTCTTTCAACCTGTTTGAAATACATTTGGGTTATTGTATTAAATCTCATTTTATCTAATAGCTCCATTCCCTTCTTTCCCTTAGCCCCAAGTCCTTGTGAAAAAGTACTGTAATCTAATTAAACTCTTATTATAAAGTATGCTATATGCATTCTTCCTAAATGGAAGAATGGTAGTTTTTATGAGGAAAATTGAAAAATAAAGTAAAAGATGTAAAGCTGCTGAAGTTTTCTGGTCAAACAACTTTTTTCAGTTTAATAATGGAAGTCACAACATTTCTTTGTTCTTTTTCTTATTTTTCCATTGTATAGGACATTCTCTCTCTTTTTTTTATGTTCCAGGCATATAGCATTTATTTTTTTTCTTTTTTTTAAATTTATTTTTAATATGTTTAGTTTTCAGCATTGATTTTCACATGCGTTTGAATTACAGATTTTCTCCCCATTTCCACCCCCCCCCAAGATGGCGTACACTCTGGTTGCCCTGTTCCCCAGTCTGCCCTCCCCTC
>JAQQSZ010017554.1:0-10777 GCA_028646595.1 Phalanger gymnotis | reverse complement strand
ATATATATATGATCCTTTTTGAGATCATAAATTTGGCCTTCCTACTACACTGGGGCAGGGACTCTGATATTTTTGCATTAACATACCCAACATTTAGGATAGAGCTCAACATACTGTAAAAACTTTGTAAATACTTTTTCATCTATTTATTCTTCCAGGAATATCTTTCTCATGAGAAAATTGCTACTATAAGTTTCTTAAAATCAGGGGTTGTTTATGGCACACATGTCATGCTGATACCTAAACCAGGCAGAGCAAAAACAGAGAAAAATATAGATCAATTTTCCTAATGACTATTTATGCAGACATTTCAAGTAAAATATTAGCAAGAGGATTACAGCAATATGTGAAAAAGGCATCTGACCAAGTGAGATTTATACCAGGAATGCAGGGCTGGTTCAATATTAGGAAAACTATCAGCATAAATGATAATACCAATAATAAAAATAACAAAGACCATATGATTATCACAATAGATGTAGAAAAGTTTTGTTGTTGTTCAGTTGTTTCAGTAGCATTCAACTCTTTGTGACCTCATTTGGGGTTTTCCTGACAAAGATACTAGAGTAGTTTGCCATTTCCTTCTCTAGCTTATTTTATAGATGAGGAAATTGAGGCAAATAAGGTTAAGTGACTTGCCCAGGATCACACAGCTAGTAAATGTCTGAGGCTGTATATGAACTCAGGTCTTCCTGACTCTCAGCCCAATACTCTATCCACTGCACCACATAGATGTCAGATGCAGAAAAATGCTTTTGACAAAATACAACACTTATTTCTATTACAAACACTGGAAAGCATAGGGGTAAGTGGAGCTTTCCTCAAAATGATAAGTAGTATCTATCTAAAACCATCAGTAAGCATTTGCTGTCATGTAGATAAGCTGGAAGCCTTCCCAATAAGATCGGGGTGAAGCAAGGACATCTATTATCACCATTATTATTAAATATTGTATAGAAGGGCTAGCTATAGCAATCAGAGAAGAAAAAGAAATTAAAGGAATTGGAATAGGCTAGGAGGAAACAAAACTATCACTCTTTGCAGGTGATATGATGATATACTTAGAGAATCCACCAATAAACTAGTTGAAATAATTAACAACTTCAGAAAATTTGCAGGATATAAGACAAGCCTACATAAATCATCATTTCTATATATTATCAAGAAAGTTCAAGAACAAGAGACAGACCAATATTAAAATAAGTACAAACAATAAAAAAAACTTGGTAGTCTACCTATCAAGACAATATAAAAATAATTACAAAACACTTCTTATTTAAGTAAGCACAGATATAAATAACAAGAAATTTTAATTGCTGAACAAGTTATTAATCAGTGGCTTAACAAGTTATTGTATATGATTGTGATGAATACTATTGTTATAAGAAATGACGAGAAGAATGGTTTCGGAAAAAATCTGGAAAGAGTTACATGGACTGATGCAAAGTGGAGAGAGCAGAACCAGAAGAATATTGTACACAGTAACAGCAATCCTGTACAATGAGCAACTGTGAATAACTTAGCTGTTCTCAGTAAAAGAACCATCTAAGACAAATCCAAAGGACTTGATAAAAAAAAAATACTGTCCATCTCTAAAGAAAGAACTGGTGGTGTCTGAAGGTATAGCAAAGCACACTTAAAAAAACAAAAGCAAACAACTTATTTTTCTTCATTCTTTTTGTTCTTTTTTATCTGTGTTTTCTTTTGAAACATGGCTACTATGGAAATATGTTTTGCATGACTGCACATATATAATCTATATCAAATTGTTTGCCTTCTCAAAGAAGAGAGGAGTAAAAGTAGAGAGGGAGAGAATTTGGAGCTCAAAATTTTTGAAAAATGCTATTTTTTACCCGTAATTAGAAGAAATAAAATATAAAAACATTTTTTTTTAAAAAAGCAAAGACTGGGTTTCTTTTACCCTTTCTTTTTTATCCCCCAACTCTTAGCACATTGCTAGCACATAGTAGGTGCTTAATAAATGTTTTTAAGCTGATTTGACCAGTCAACACTGTGTCATTCTATACAGTAAGTGCTTAGTCAAATGTTTGTTCAACTTAAATTGTTAAACAAATAGAAATCCTTTTAACATCTGCAACCTTATCTCAAAGAATAATGGAGATATAAGATTTAATTAATCTTAAACTTCTGACATTATTTTTTAAAGTCCACAGTTATTATCCTGTAACAATATTAAATAGGCTCTTTGAATTATGTCCTAAAGTTCAGATTTTGATAACATTTCTTTAATCACTCACCATTTATTGAAACAGAGTAGATTTAATTAAAGCCATAAAAAAGGATTGCATGATCTAATCATACCTCATCTGTCAGGGCTTATTATTCAAAGGAAGCCATATGTATTAGCAAGGATCCTTAATTAAAACAATGCATGTCATCCTCATTGGTATCTAATAGCATCTCTCTCAGTTGATGATTATTCAAGGATAAGTCTTTTCCTTTTGTCATTGCCTTTGTTTCCCCTGTCCTATATACTACTCCAACTACAGATGTTTCAGTATCAATCAGAAGAAAGCTTCAAAAATACCTTCCCAGCATCCTTGGAGACACAGGTCTTCAAGGCTACTTCATGCTTAGTGAGTAATTACCCTAACTAAAATTACTGGAAGTTATAGGCCAGACCTGAAATTCACCACCTGCATGGAATTTGTTGTGGCTACCTTGTATTCAAGGTCATGCAGACCAGCAACAACAATAAACAATCCAATTTAACAAACCTTTATTAAAGTCCACTGTGTACTAGGAATTTTGTAAAATGATGATAAGTAGTTTTTTTTTTTGAAAGAAAGTCCATGCCTTCAAAGAGCTTACATTCTATGGGGAGGAAACAAGATGCACCTCAATAAAATACAAAATATGTGTGAATTAAAGATGAATTAATATAAATTATGGGAAACACTAACACCTTGGAAGATCAGGAAAGGCCCCTTATAGGAAGTAACACTTGAGGAGACCCTTAGTTAGCAATTCCCCTAAATCAGAGATGAACACACAAAACAAAAGTGAACACACAGCACCAAGCAATAAAGAAGGCCTAATGAGTGTTAGGGATAGTCACGTTGCAGAAATTTAGAGAAACCTACTTTTAGTTGGGCCACATCTGCACATTCTCAGTTTGCTATAAGGGGAGGAGGAGAGAGGATGGCCAAAGTAAAAGGAAAGGATTGGTGTAATTGATATGAAAAACTGTCCCCTCACTAGGCCATCAGCCAAACTGAGCACTTTTCATCTGTCCTACAGATGAAGTGGTGTCCTTGCTTAGAGTCTCTCCTCTCTAGTTTATCTTTCATGCCACTGCCAAAATCAGCTTTTAAAATGGTCACTTAATAAATGCTTGTTGATTGACTGAGCGAAGGAA
This sequence comes from Phalanger gymnotis, assembly GCA_028646595.1. Taxonomy (NCBI): domain Eukaryota; kingdom Metazoa; phylum Chordata; class Mammalia; order Diprotodontia; family Phalangeridae; genus Phalanger; species Phalanger gymnotis. The sequence continues at coordinate 7,398 of JAQQSZ010017554.1, read as the reverse complement.
TGTAAATTTCGATAGCAAGATTAGTTTCATCTTGTCTTTATGTCTACGATTCCTATTACCACGCTGAAGTAGCAAGCACTCTAGCATACCTAGGATGGCCTGGTAGCAGAGGTTCTTTGGTCTGGCTTTTAAAGAAAAAAAATAGCTTTTAAAGGGGTCAACAATCTTACTTTAACTAAACATGTATATCATTCACTTATGTTCAGGGGAGAGGTCAGCACCCCGAACATAGAGAAAACACAAGTAGAGAAGAAATTACAAGCAGAGAAAACAGCATAGATCAACAGACAGGGCTTCTCACTGTCTGAGAAATTAGGACAGATCAACAGACAGATCCAACTTTCTGAGCAAAGCAATACATACATAGTTACCAGAGAGTGAAGCACCAACATCTGGGTTTTCAAAGCCAGGGGCTCCTTTACATCTACCCAGAGTCTAGTCTGGCCAAAACATAAGAACATTCTTCCAATGACAGCCCGAAGCAAAATGCCAACCTCAGAATATATATACAGCTAGAAGTCATCATAACCCTCATGCTTCAATGCCTAATTACCAAAAGGTGTGAAAGCCTTCAAGCAAGCAAGCCTCTCCAAAGCAAACTTTCCCTTTAAGCAAGTTCCACCCCCAATGGGCTCCACGTGACTCAGGATATATGAGCTGTGAGCTGGGGTTTTAAAGCAACAAAATATCATGATTGAACAGATGTGGTCACATTAGCCTATTTTTGGTAGACTTATCTCCTCTTAGCAATGCAAGAATCCAAGACGACTCTAAGGTCCTCAGGAAGGAAAATGCTGTCCGTATCCAGAAAAACAACTGTGGAGTCTGAATGCAGATTGAAGCATATTATTTGATCTCTCTTTTTTTTTTTCTTTTTTTGTTTGTTTCTTCTTTCTCATGGTTTTTCTCATAGGTTCTAATTCTACTTTACCACATGATTAATGTGAAAATAGGTTCAATGTGAATATATATGTAGAGCCTACATCAAATTACGTGCCATTTTGGAGCGAGGGCAGGAGAGAGATGGGGACAAAATTTGGAACTCAAAATCTTATGCAAGTGAATGTTGAAAACTAAAAATAAATTTAAAAAGAAGATAATGAGTTATTTTAGACACATCAACCTTGAGATGCCTATAGGACATCCAGGTATACATGCCCAGAAGACAGTTAGGCACTTGGGGGCAGGGAACAGGAAGGAAAGGAATAAGATCATGTGTGAGACTTCACTAAATCATCAGTAACTTATAGTCTTCAAGAGTTGCCAGTAAATAATGATAACCTCAGGGATTGATTGATTGAAAAAACCCCCACAAAACTATTCATTTCCAGCTCCCCAGAATAGCACCAGAAGGATAACGGGAGAAGAAAAGAGAGGAGTACAATGGGTAATAGAAATTAATAAAGTCATAAATCTGCAAGGGGCTTTAGAAACTATTAAGTACAATTCCTTAATTTTACAAATAATGAAACAGAGGCACGATAGGGTCACAGAACAAATAAGTATCTGATGTAGGATTCAAACCCGGGTCCTTAGAGATAGAAGCAAAGGAGGCATTCCCCTAAATCTCTAAAGGAAGTCTCGGTAGTCGGTTTAGAATTTAAATGATCTCCTACCTATATATTCCATAGCTTGACAGATTTTTCAAAAATCCAACCAAAAAAAGTCAAAGTTCATTCTATCATTTTGAAAGAAAGAGAATAAAGAAAATGTCCTCAAGGTGATTTTTAGACTGCAGTTAACAACTTAAATAATAAGCAAAGTAAGTTGGTTACAGGAAACATTAATTCAAGTATCAGGGACTGTCCAGTCTCCTCTCAGAGTAGTGAAAAATGCCAAGGCTGTCAGACATATAGAGCCTTGGGGAATCCGTGGACAGTTTGATGGACCTCCTGAAGTATTTTATAATTACTCTGCTAGTTCCCAAGGCTTAATGATTCACCTGCAAGAGAAATGTCTCTCTTCCTTTAACAAAATCAGTCTTGGAGAGTGGAAAAACAAGAAACTCAGAGCGTTTTTCATTTAGGGTTATTTACAAGGAAACCACATGTGAGAACAAGAGTGTTTTGATTAAGGATTATTCCATACTCTTGATTAAATCTCAAACTGAACATTTTTCTAAGCTTTCCATAGAAATGTCAATAACAGAACTAAATTTAATTAAAATAATGCATGTAGCAGATAAAACATAATAAGGATATTACATTCTTATGTTGTCCTATGCTGATAGGATTCCCACCCTGTTCTAATTAAGAGAAAAATCTCACATCAAATTCTGTTTGTTGTTTCTCTCTCACTTCTCAAGTATGTTTCTTTTTAGGCAGATGTGTGTGATCTAAATATCTGCTCTCCTAATATATGGAACTAGATTTTTTTTTCTCCTAAATGTTCCGTATACAAGAAAGATTAGACTTATTCAGTTTGGCCCCAAGGGAAATGGAGATAGAAGATGCAAAAGAGGCAAATTTTGGCTCAATATAAAGAAACATTTTCTAATTATTAGATCTAACCCAATGTGGAATGGGTTTCTGCAAAAAGCTGTGACTTCATCATCACTGAAGGTCTTATAAATGAAGCCTAGATGGCCATTTTGTAGGGAAAACGTAGAAGAGATGAGATATGATTTGGACTAGATGGAGTCTATTGTCTCTTTTGTCCCTGAGATACTATGAATCTATCAAATAAAGTCCAAAGTTCTTAGGTTCAAAGGCATCCATAGACTAAGTCTAACCTATCATTCTAGCCTTATTTAACATTAGTAATCCACTCCACATGTTCTATGCTCCAGACAGATGAGACTACTAGACATTTTCAGAACCAGTTTCACCCTTTCCCACATCTATGTTTACCTACCTAATTCCCTGTAGCTGAAACACATCATTTTCTGCCAGATCCATGTCTACTAAAATGTTCCCCTTCTTTCAATAGTCACAAAGTTTCCATCTCCTCTGGGAAGTCTTTCCTGATTTTCCAGATGAAAGTGAGTTCTTACTTTGGAACTCCAAATGTAAGATAAGTGCCCTGTGCATTTGCCCCGCCCAGTATGCTAGATAGTTATCCATTTATGTGTCTTATCTCTTCAGACAGATTATAAACTCCCATAAGGGAGGTAACTATTTTTGTAGCCTTGGCCATTTCACATACTGTTCGGCATCGAGTCAACACCCTCAGAATTCCAGGATCTCAGAATCGGAAGGGATGTCGGAGGCCATCTAGTCCGATGTATAGCCAAATAAGAATTCGTTCTACACCATACAAGGGGTCATGCAGGGTCCAGGCTACACTTTAGACTTCCTCAAACATGCCTGAAACCTCTTCATTCTGGAAGCTCACTCCAGCCTTGAATTCCACACCCTGGAGGTACCCTCTGCTTCTGAAGCTGCTCCTTCTGATTGGACAGCTCCTTCCAAAGCTTCCATTTAAGGGGTAAATACAGATAGTCAGGTCTTCATTCTTCTCCAGGTTGCAGTCCTGACTTTCCAGACCATGGCCTCTGTGCCAAGTACCTCATCTCCATCTTTATTTTCCTTTTATGTGTTGTCTTCCCTATTAGAATGTAAGCTTCAGTGTAAAGACTGCCACTCTTTCGGCTTATATTTGTATTCAGAGCATTTAGCACAGTGTCTGGCACATAGCAAGAATTTATTCTTGACTGACCTCAAGTGAAGGGGAACTCAGTCCTTCCAAGGCAGCCCATTCCAGTTCTGCATAGCTCAAATTGTTTGGATATTTTTTGTCCAGGTTCCCCTGGGATACCAACAAGAGCTTTTAAAGTGCAGCTCTGACCATGGCACCCATAGCTCAAGGAGCTCCAATGGCCCCCTACTACCTCCAGGGTCAAATATAAACACTTTTGTTTGGCATTCAAAGTTCTTCATATATTACCCTGCCTACCTTCCTATTCTTCTCATTCTTCAGACTCCTCCACATGCTCTATGATCATGGACCACTGGCTTACTATTTACTCCTCAGAATACCCTATCTATAGTCTTAGGGCCTCTGCCTCTGCTGTCCCCCATATCTGTAATTCCATAACCCTTTGCCTCTGTCTTAATTTCTCTGACTTCCTTTAAAACCTTGTTGTTGTTCAGTCATATCTGACTCTTCATGACCCCATTTGGGGTTTTCTTGGCAAAGACACTGGAGTGGTTTGCCATTTCCTTCTCAGCTCATTTTATGGAAGAATAAACCAAGGCAGGCAGGGTTAAAGGACTTAGCCAGCTTAGATGTTGTAGGTCAAACTACCCAGGAAATTATGTGGCCACTTTATTTTGAGTTACTTGCTTAGGTTATCAGTCACACAACTAGTAAATGTCTGAAGCCAGATTTATACTCAGGAAGATGAGTCATCTTGCCTCCAGACCCACTAGTCTACCCACCACACAACCTAGCTAACCCAGGCCTTCCATCATCCTCAAACTTGCTAATTTCTTCTGTTCTCAGATTGCCTTCCATTTCTCTGTATATATCTTATATGTATCTAGTTGTTTACTTTTTGTCATCTCCCTCTGCCCCCATTAGAACACAAGATCTTTAACAACAGGGACTATTTTTTTTCTCTTTTTTTTTTTTTTTTTAACCCCTGGGCTTAGCACAATACCTAATACTTAGTAAGGGACTGTTGACTTGAGACTTTAATTACAAGGCTATATCTGCCTCTCACTCATTGCAGCCATCAGACAGAGGGCCAAGCAGAATAAATTTAAGCCCTCTTTAACAGTCCAATCAACACTGGCTTGTTAAGTTAAAATAGTGCTTGACATGGGCAGCTAGGTGGCACAGTGAGTAGAGCACCAGCCCTGGAGTCAGGAGAGCCTGAATTCAGACACTTGACATATACGTACTAGCCGTGTGACCTTGGGCAAATCACTTAACCCCAACTGCCCTGTTGAAAAGCAAAAAAAAAAAAAAAGAAAGAAAGAAAAAAAATAGTGCTTGACATTTCTAGATGTGAATAGGTTGCATAGGTTTCTCCTTTTCCAGGATAGACTCTCAGGAATAGCTCAACCCTGTCAACAAATACTTCTCAGGAGATCTTACCTCTTCCTTTCTAGTTTTTCTCTTAGCTACCAAATTACATACCTGTGTATGGTTTTGTGCAGCCCTTTCTTACTATCTTTTGCACGTTGGATGCTATTAAACTTAAATCTTTTCTCTCTTAACGCTTTCTGAATATGCTGGTGCTCCAGAAGCAGTTTCGCTATCCACATACTAGCTTTAGCAAGTATAGGGTAGGTTAATTTCTGAATATTAGGACTGTAAGATACAAAAGAACCACAGAAGCTTGTCGATGCCATGCAAAACATTGTAGGTGAGTGATGCATCTCTAGAGGGCAGGGCTGCTAATCTGAAATGCTTATTAAGCACTGGTGTAAGATTAGAATCAAAGCTATGTATGTCTCTTCCTCCAACATAAGTTTAAAAAACTTCCTATTCTTCCCTCTCTCTCCATAAGGTCCTTAAGGACTCATGCTTAAGAATTACATTCCTTCATTTATATTCACAATAGAAACCACCTCAGAGAGAACTGTAGAGAAATGCAGAATGAAGGTGAGACAAACAGCAGTTTGTCATGTTCGCATGCCATTTAGCTAATTTATAGCATTCAGGGATCTGTCATTGAGACCATTATTATTACTACAAATTAGTGCAGTGCTAATTTAGTTTAGAAAAAAAAAGTTGAACAGATAATGACATTTAAAAAATAATGCTGTTTGGGATAGAAGACTGATAACCCAAGTGAGTAGCTCGCAATTATACAAATCTGGAGGCTTATTCCAAGGTAATAGTCCCTCCTATTCATTACAGTGCAGCATAGAGAGAGGGCTGGCTAGATCTGGAGTCAGAAATACCTAGGTTCAACTCCGCACATGAATGTGTAGAAGATATACATAATCCTGGGCAAATCTGGACCTCTCTGAGCCTCAGTTTCCTCATCTGTAAAATCATTTCCTTATATGTAAAACATAAAAATATACATATACTATATATTACATCATATAATATATATATATAAATAAAAAATAAAAAGTTTCCTTATCTGTAAAATCATAGCTGTAATACTTACCCCCTAGGATGACTGTGGGGATCAAATGAGATAATAGATTCAAAATGTTTTGCCAAGCTTAAAGTACAATATGTGTGAAGTTTTACATTATTACTATTATTTCTGAAAAAAAGAGAAATACTAACATACCCGTCCCCCCTTACACACAAGAATAATGAAGCTTTACTTGACAATGACTGCATCAGTTCTTGTTCATAGGGTACCCAACATTACCACAATGTACTAAAGCATCCTGACCTGGGTTGCTGTGGACAGCTGCTGTCCCCTCCACTTGTGACTCCTCTGTAATTAAGGAGATCAATTACCCCAGAAATTATCCAGCCACAGGTTCTTACTGGCAATTTCCCTTCCTGGAATAACCACCCCAGACTACAGTACTCAGCTCACTGCCACCACTCACAAGCAGAGACCCCAGGGGGAATCTCTGTAAAGGAGGTCTTCTCTTCCAGTCACAGACAAAGGAGGGGCCTTTGGACTCGAAAATGCAAAAGCCCCAGGGGCTCTAAGAGGAGTGTCATGTCAATATGTGCACTCCCCCCCAAGGCCCTCACCCCCATGTGCACAAATATACAAAGGGTGAGAGAGAGAGACAAGGTAGCATTTCACAGTCAAATGCTGGAACAATCTGTGAGGTAAGAGGTAATTATTATGCCCATTTCACAGAAGAAGAAACTGAGGCTTGGAGAGATTAAGTGACTTGTCCAGGATCACACAGGTAATGAATGACTGAAGTGAACGTCGAACTAGGGTCTTTTTTTAATTTCAAGTCCAGCAGTATATCCATTATGGCACAGGCATCCGAATTGGTAGAGGGAATTTCCTCACCTCGGATTCCTTATACCAATGGAATAAATTATATTTTAGGGTGGAAAAAAGGAAAGAAAAAAATAAACATCGGCATTTGAGTCCTCTACATATAAGCCAAGCGTGATAGGCATAGGGACTGGACCTATTATCTCAGTTGCATATGAAACTCCCAGGTGAGGAAATCTGTAGCAATGTAGGCAACCCACCTCTCATACAACCCTGCATTAGCGTATTGGCAAACTGGAAGGGTTTTTTGGGGAGTGGGTGAGTAGGTGCGTGGAAGTATGACAGAAGAGTGTCACAGGATCATGAGATCATAGATCTAGAATGGGGAGAGACCTCAGAAGTCAATTCTCCAACTTTATAGATTTTGTCAATGATGTTTGAGAATTTTATTACAAAAGGAAAAGCAAAAAGGCACCTTATGACCAGGGTCTGTTTCTCTCCTAAGATGCCAGTTTCATCTTGATGGAAGGGCCTGATTTTACCTTCTTCCTCAATAAAGCCGTCATTCTAAGTTTTAT
>JAQQSZ010017553.1:0-10777 GCA_028646595.1 Phalanger gymnotis | reverse complement strand
ACCAGTTCCCAGAAGTTGGGGCTCTAGAAGCTCCAAGGCTGGTCTGATGGCCCAAGAAATTTGGGCAACATGAATAGCATAGGGAATCAGAACCTCTATGTACTGCTGAATTATTTGAAGCCATTAATGTCCTATTTCTCTTGGTACACATACTCCACAAATTTCAGCCTTTATTAGACAGTCAAGGACTTTTCTGCTTTAGGGAATAAAGAGAAAGAAGAAAGCTTGGTGTCATCTTGGTATAAAGTAAAGCACTTCAGATTGGGGTCAAAAAGATCTGGGTTCAAACCATATCTCTGTGAATTACTGTTTGTATAACCATAAACAAGCCCCTCCCCTTCTCTAGGTCTCAGTTTCCTCAATAGTACGACCAGGGCAGCTGTATTAAATGATAACAATAACTAGCACTTATATAGTATTTTAAGGTTTGCAGAATACTTTAAATATTTTCTCTTATTTGATCCTCACAACAACCCAGTGAAGAAAGTTCTATTATTCTCCTTATATTTACAAATAATGGACACCAAGGCTGATATAAAGTGACTTGCCCAGGGTTACACAGTATTAATTGTCTGGGGCAGGGTTTTAATTCAGATCTTTCTGACGCCAAGTCAGACACTATTTACCGCACAGCCTAGCTGCCTAATATAACAACAAGCACTGATAAAGCCTTTTACAAATATTATTTCATTTAATCCAATCACAATAACCCAAGAAATTAGATGCTATAATTATCTCCATTTTAACTGAGGCTGAGTCAGGATCACTTAGTTAAGAAATGCCTGAAGGAGGATTTGAACTGAGACTTTCCAAATTCAAACCCAGTGCTCTATCTACTGGGCCATCCAGCTCCCTCCATCTAATCTCTAAATGCCTTCCATACCTACACCTTGATGACTGAAATGCTAGGAAGTGGTTATATGGTGCTCCTGAGTTTCAGATATGGTCAAATCTACATTGTCAGAAGGTAGATAATTCACATTGAAGCTAAGACTTAGCAAATCTTTTCAACCTCTTGCTTCTGTGATCATTCCTGCTGGCTTTTATTTGGCATATAGCCCAGCTCTAGCTAGAAGTGAAGACCTTTTAAGCAGAAACATTTAATTACCTTCTTTCACTTTCCCCCATGGAAGGCCTATCACTTCCACTAGAGAAAGCTGTATTGAAACTGGCACCTTCCTCCAAGGAGGAGCTTTCTATTCCTAGGACAAATGATGGAGCAAGGAGAGAGAAAACTACACAATTACAAAACCAAACCTAGGACAGGGAAATGGATGCTTTGACCAAGGGCATCAAGATTAAGCAGTGCTGCCAACTACACTCCTTAGATATGTAGAAATAACTGAATTAAGCACCTTGTTAACAAGCTAAGTAGCTTAAACAGGAAGCTACCAGATGGTTCACTCTCCTGGGCTTCCTCCTCATTCCCCTTCCCCCCCCCCTACCGTTCCTCCATAGACCCAACCTATGATCTCTCCTACAACTATAGGCTTCCCAGCAATGGCTGTCTTGCCCTACATGGGACCTTGTCTTTTGAGAATTAAATGCTCATTTCCCACAACTGAATTTCTCTTAAAAAGTTAATTTATGGATTCATCTCAGGCTGCTTACCCCCAGTATCTTGAGTTAAGTCTTCCCTCTGATTTTATTAGGTTAAAGTGTTACAAATTTCAAAAATGTCAAAAACAGTCACATTCATTTACAAATAGACAAAGTTGCAAAGTCAAGTTTTACTTAGTATCATCCCTGCCACAGACCTAACATCTAGCACAGTGGCTAGCCCACAATGCTTCCTGAAATTGAACTGGGAGGGTATTGTTATTTGGATTTACCCTATCCTTGGAGACATTGTATTCCTCCACTTCCTACCCATTCCAAGGCTTGTCACACTGTATCACTAGCACAATGCCTGGCACAAAGTGGATGCTTGACAAATGTTGCTGATTATTAGCATGGAAAGGGAAACTTCAGGAGTTACTAGGCTGCTTCTTCCCTGACTGCAATACTTCAAGGATCCAAGATCTGGTCAGTGTGGGTAATTGCTTCCACCCACATGGGTCACACTGCTTCTATGACTTAGTACATAACCTTATGGACCAAATACGTCTCTCCAAATTTAGCCAGGTTGATCCTCAGATAACAGGTACCATCCTACTTGAAATCCTTTTCAAGTTGGTAGGACCTGGTGATACTGGCTCATGGCACCTCTACACCAAGATGAGGCACTGAAGGAACCAGTGGAGGTTTCTGCCCCGTACTCTACTACGATGTTGGGCTAGTGGTCACCTAAACTTTCTCTGTTCTAATGAATCTAGAGTTCGAAAGTCTTCCTTACTCAGGGGTTCTTATTTTTTTCGGTGTTCTAGGCCCCTTTGACTATCTAGTAAAGTCTATAGACTTTGGAATAATAATGTTATAAAATAAAATATGTAGAATTAAAAAGGAAGTCAATTACATGTAAATACAGTTTATCTGTGTCTGTGCACGCACGCACACACACACATTTTTTTTTTCCAAAAACAAGTTCATGGATTCCAGGTTAAGAACACTTGCTGTAATTAAATAAATTCATTACTACTTAAGAGCTTTGCCTTCCCTTTCTACATCTATAAAATAAGTATTATACCAAGAAAGAGACCAAATGACTGGAGGTCAGCTTATGAGGCCCAAGAAGAAAACTCATGAAAATCTACCTAAGCTGAACCAAACTCCTCCCAAAAGCACTGCTGGTAGGTTTAGAAAACAGTGGCAATGCTCATTTCCCAGATTTCATCAATTATGATTCTTTCCCCCATTATCAGACTAGACTTTGGACTGCACTCCCAGATGTGGATACATCCTACATTAAAGAGACCACATAGTACATTTTCTCTATATGAGCAAGGTCCTGATTGGCTGCTATAACAAAATAGGTTCCTCTTAGGTCTTCATTCCTTACTCAGAACCGATAGTACTAGAAATAGCAACTTAAATTAGGTGACTGTCTCTCTGCAATTTTATTTCAATCATATTCACTAACAAGGGAATTTATGGGGGAACCTATTGGATTCACAGCATTTCTCTAGTTATGTCAACATTACAAAGTTTATATGAAGCACTGAAGAGTATCACATCTCAAGTTGGCAATCCAATTGTAATTTCTTGGTCCAAGTTCTTTTCTTTGTCAAATCAAACTCTTAATGCTCTTTGTCAAAAAGCTAGTGAAGACAAGGAGCCAGCTCCTTCCAGCCATGTGCCCTGCCAGATTAAGCATGCTTCAGGGAACAGCACTAGTTAGGGGAACATGTTGGAGGGTGTTGGGTGGGGAACAAGGGGTGCTGGATACCAGCATGACTACTCAACTGGGTTTTTGGAACTCTCACTTTCTAGCCTACACTGTAATCATAGATAGAAACATTCCTCAGGCACTGACCATGTGCAAAACGCTGAGCTAGGTGCTGAAAATATGTAGGTGAAAGAACATACTCCCTGCCCTCATATAGTGTGTGATCTGAAAGGGTATGGGATATACACAAAGAGGTGTGATACACGCTAGCACTCTGATTATAATTTTCACATTTGTGGAGAAAAATCTTCATTAACCATAAGAAAGTCACAAGTCTACATAGGCAGAGATTTAGGGTTGGAAGAGAAGACCCTTGGTCTAGCCCTTGAATTTACAATTAAGGAACCATGAGGCCAGAAGAGTTTAGTTAAAGACCTTGCCCAGGTCACACAGTTAATACAGAGCAAGGCCTGTATTTAAAGCCAATTCCTGACTCCAAACACTGTGCTCCTAGCATCTGAGCCCCATGATATTGTCTGCACACATTCCTTCCTTCCCATTTACTTTAACATTGCTTTGCAAATGACCCCACTTTAAATTGAGAAGTCAAGGATTAAGTGTGAAACCAGCAAAGTAAGTTAGTGGACAACCAAGCATCATCTGTGAATTTGGCAGCTTGAAGTGACAACAAAGAAGAAATCATATTGCCAACCCAACAGTGGTTTTAAGACAACAAGTCGCATACGAAATAGGAAATGATGAGTATATCTATTGACAGAAATAATAACACTAAATTATTCAGAAGTCCCAATGGTGTCTGCCAATGGTTTAAAAAATGTATATAAGACCTGCAGAGAAGGAGAAAGACACATGTGAAGATTTATTGCATTTTATTATAATAGTTCTTTCCACAAACTGCACAAATTAGCACTGTACCAACCTTTCAATATGAAAGTGAAGTTTTCCACAATAAGAGTTGTGGTTTTCTGCAAGGGGAAAATGCTGAGCTATTGAAGATAGAACAAAAGTATTCCAAAAAATAAAAGTCTTATGCAGCAGGAAGCAACAATTTTTGGTTTTTCTCTAAGACTAGAAAAAAGTCAAGGGAGGAAAACTAAAACACTTGCCAAGCAACAAAAGCATATGTTAGATTTTGTTGTTTGTTGTTTTTAAGTGACGAGGGAGTTTATTTTAAAACACATACAGCCATTGGGTAGATATGAGTGCTGTTGGTACAGTCACGTGCTCCAAAGTGACCAGAGTTAAGAAAGACATAGCACTGGCCCCACATCCAGCACTTGACCAAGCACACTACTTTTGTGAGGAATATGAGAGCAGAAGGGTTTGGTTCCTCAGAGGGGTTGGCCATTGAATTGTTATAGCTGGTGCAATGGATAGAGTGCAGGGCCTGGACTCAGGAAGACTCATCTTCCTGAGTTCAAATCTGGCCTCTGGCATTTACTAGCTGTGTGACCCTGGGCAAGTCACTTAACCCTATTTGTCTCAGTTTCCTCGTCTGTAAAATGGGCTGGAGAAGGAAACAGCACCTAGTGTCACCCAGCTGTCCTATATATGCATGGCCTTGGGTAAGCCACCTAAGTTTTCTCTGCCTTAGTTTCCTCATATATATATATATATATATATACAAATATATATATATATACAAATATATATATATATGTATATATATATATATATATATATATGGCTAGACTCAAAAGTATATAAGGTTTCTTCCAACTCTAAATTGATACATAACATTTTAATAACAGAGATAATTAATTATTAGATAATTAAAATTATTCTTTTCAATAAGTCATTGGATATTTTGAAAGTTAAAAAAAAGCAACAACCACTCTTAATGACCAGCTTCCAGATCTGTCCAAATTCATTTTTCAGGGGTAGGTCAGAAATTTACATGGATAATGTTAGCTTTTAACTTAAACTTAAGTGCTGTTAATTTTTCCAAGAATTTGAGGTGACTTGGAATAGAGAGGATCTTCATGAAATACTCTTAGTCTCAAGAAAACTACATTTTTCCTTTCTACCCTCTGCCACCATCTCTCCCAAGGCGATTATATGAGAATTTCATTTTACTAGTTTGTTTGTTTATGGGGGCAGTTGGGGTTAAGTATCTGAGGCCATATCTGAACTCAGGTCTTTCTGACTTCAGGGCTGGTACTGCATCCACTGAGTCACTGGCCTGCTCCTTACTGTGTTATTTTTTTAAAGTGACAAGGGAATTTATTTTAAAATACACTAGCCTCTGCCAAGGCAGCCTTGGGAGGCTAGGAAAGCTGCTGGGCTGGTCACAGGCCTCAAGCAGGCATTGTAAGCTCAGAAGCAGAAATGCCTTCCTTGGACCATTGAGGCCCTCTGGCTTACATCAGGTCTGCCTTTTCATCAGGAGCCTGTTGGGGCTTAGTCTCTTTCTTAGTACAATTTCTTCCCTGGATGGGGGCAGACCTGCCCTTCTTCCTGAATACTAAAATAATACCTTCTCTTTCCTAGGGAGACTCTTTTGCTCCCTCCTGGTTGACTCTGGACATGCTCTAGCCCCCTCTTCTAGCTCTTTATCCTTAGGATGAGAGCTGCATCTTGTGGAAAACCAAAGTGTCCCCTAATGTTCCCTGCTGGGATATGTTGAGTTACAATTTTCACAACCAGAGTCTTAACCAGATATAATAAAGAGAGCATTAAGACCCATGTTAGCAGATAAGAGAGGAGGGAAGGAATGGGATAATACCAAGTCACACTGTGTTTAACCACTTCACATGACTATGAATGCCTTCTCTAAGGATCTATATATTTTTAGTGAGAGATTTCTTTTATGCTATGGACCAATGAAGGCATAAATAATTTAAATCTTTCAAAATTATTATGAATACAAATTTTGCTTTCCAAAAATAAAAATATGCCCATTAAGCTTGGTCTTGAAGAAGTGAGGAGAGAATACCCCTCATTCCTTTTCTTGCAGCAATGGAAGATTACAGATGTGGCATGCTGCTTATGCTGTCAGCCTCACCTGATTTGTTCACTAGTTTTACTGAACCATATTCCCCTCTTCTTTATCCTTTGTTATCATGGATGGCTTTCTAGGTAGGAGAATAGGGAGGAAATGTCAAACCAAACAATATCAATAAAAATCATTTAAAAGAAAATAATAATGCTGCTATCTTGTTTTACTATTTTGAACTGACAGCCATGTCCACAAAGGAGGCAAAAAAAAAAAACTTTTCTACACACTTATAAGAAAGAACTAGACTGCTGAACTGTGAAGCATTATAAGAAGAGAGATCTTCAGTTTTGCCAGCACTTTTTGAAATTAAAGAAAAGAGAAAGAGTCAACGTATAAGCCTTCTGAAAAAGTATAAGTTTGGGGTAATGAATGTTTTTTTTCAATTATAAATGATTCATGGCATTCTGGGTCAAGGAACACTACTATGCCAAGTAGATGCAAAAGGGCATCGGGTCCTGAGCCAAGCAATAGTAGGGCTGAATGCTGCTGCCAAGCTCCAGCAGCTTCAGGCACCAGGAACCAGAATGGTATCTTCTCCCAGTGCTTTGCAGCAAGCTGTCCTCTTCCATCAGAAGATCAGAAGGTCCTGGGTGCCCCCTACACCATAGAGTACAAAGAGCACTGGACTAGAAGCCAGTAAACAAGTTGGGCTGTCACTGCTAAAGATTAGAAAGAATACTTCTCCGACAGGGTCACAGTGAGGACCAATGGAAAATGAATAGCTATAGAGAAATGTAAGATGCTAGTATCATTATTCCTATTGTCAGAACACTAATCAAGACACACAGGAGTCATCTAAAAAGTTAGTGACACATTCCCCTCCCCACTCCTATGGCAATGTATTTTCTTCACTCCAGTGTTCCCTATCAGCTAACACATACTAGCTGAGTGATTGTGGGTAAGTCACTCAAACTCTCAGGGGCACACACAACTCTCTAGGATCACGCTAAATGGATCAAAGCATGGGCCCAAGGTGGCGAGGGCGGGGGGATATTTGCCAGACATTCCAATGTCACAAGGCGAAGTTATTACATTGTCACTGGTGAAATTTTTGCTGGCTAGTTAGATGTTTGGGCAGCCAGGTAGTGCAGTGCTGGGCCTGGAGTGAGGAAGACCCATCTTCATGAGTTCAAATCTGGCCTCAGATACTTACTGTGTGACCCTGGGCAAGTCACTTAACTCTGTTTCCTCATCTGTAAAATGACCTGGAGAAGGAAACCATTCTAGTATCTTTGCCAAGAAAACCCCAAAAGAGGTCACAAAGAGTCAAAACTAAGAAACAACAATTTAGATATTAGCAATATATTTTCACAGCTATAAATAAGATCCCTATTGGTGAGACTTTGGTTTGGAAGTAGAAGGCTTGGCTTTGAATTCCAACTGAGTCACTTACTCCCCATGCAACCTTTGGCAAATAATTTAACCTCTCAGGGCCTCAGTTTCATCTGTTAATAAGCAGATTGAATTAGATGATTTCTGAGATTTATTCCACTTCTCAATCCATGATTCTATTAAACCAATATGAAAATAAAAATTTCCTCATCTGTAAAACAGGAGGCAGCTTAGGTGGCTCAGTGGATAGAGCACTGGCCCTGGAACCAAGAAGACCTGAGTTCAAATCTGGCTTTAGATACTTACTAGCTGTGTAACCCTGGGCAAATCACTTAACTTCTATCTGCCTTAATTTACTGGAGAAGGAAATGGTGAACCACTCCAGTACCTTTGCCAAGAAAACCCTATGAATAGAATGATCCACAGAGTCATGAAGAGTCAGACTAAATAACTGAACAGCAACATCTATAAATTAGTTAAAAAAAAAAACAACAAAAACCCAACAACAACTTGTACTTACCTGATGCATGGGATTGTTGTGAGAAAAACACTTAATGTCCTGCAGCAATATGAGTTATTATTTTGGTTCATATTTTCAGGGTTTCTAAGGGAGAACTAAAGAGACTCATCTATGAAATTGGAAGTTTTAGCTCTAGTGAGATAGGAGTCTATAATGACAACAAAGTTAAATTTTGAAGCATCTTGAAGAATTGAGCTCTAGTGTTTTTTTGGTGGGGGAGTGGGTTGGTGGGGGGACTGATGTATGTTTGCTTTTAACGTTAGATTACTATTAGGCTCCTATCCTAAAAGAATTTCATGGGAAGGAAATGTGGCATATTTGGGTTTCTACTAGAAGTGTTTTTACTGTTACACCCAAAATAGGCAAGTCAGAAAAGTACCAAATCATTTCCAAGTAGATCTCAGAGCCATTAAAAACAATAAATATTCTGTTAATTCTACATACACACAATTTCAATTTTATAAGGAAAAAGATTATCCAAAATAAATTGACATTTCAGTTATGTTTAAAATGATTGCCAAAATAAATTTTAAACTATTTTCCCCCAAAGTACACAATTTCTAAATGTCCGAATTGGCTAGTTTCAAGTCTGGCATTTCCAATTTTGAATATCATGACATCGTTTTTTTAAAAATGATCTCCTATGAAGTTAACCTTGATACAGGATAATTGAAGTTTAGTGATTATAAAAGCCAGGCTGGGAATATTGGCATTTGATGCAATGATTGTAAGAGCCAGAATGGTATAATGGATAGAAAGTCACCTTTGAAGCCACTGGACAAGTCCCTTAAGCATGGAAGGCTCTAGAAGAACTCTTGAACTCTTGAAGACTAAATTACAAAAGAAGAACTAGGTTGTATTGAGAGAAGCAATTTCTTCATTTTATCCAGTACTTAGCACAGTGCCTGGCACACAGTAGGTGCTTAATAAATATTTATTGAGTGACCACCTAAGATTTCCCTATACTGACTAAATTACAGGTCTTGGTGCTCTCCTTAACCTGTTCCCAATACAATGATCACAATAGAGAAAAAAGAAAGTCAAACATATCTGGTTTAGGACAAAGACAGCAGAATATGAACATAGCTAAAAAAAAAAAAAAAAGGCACTTCTCCTTGACAAATGGGGGGGGTGGAGCCAAGACGGGCACATGAAAACAGCATCTTACCAGAGCTCTCTCACAAGGTCTGTCAGATTCCTATAAAAAAGTGAATTTGAGCAGATTTGAGAGAGTTAGAAACCCCAAGCAGTCTGAGTGGGGCAAACTTCCAAGCCAGGAGAGTCTGAAAGGCCTAAGGCACAAATCTGTAGGCTTGGAGAGTGCTCTGCATGCGGAGCTGCTCCAGACCAAAGTGGAAGCAGCTGGCCAGGAAACCCACGTGGGAGACAGGATGGGAGAAAGCTGGGCATGAAACCAGCGGAGATCCCCAGGCCTCCCAACACAGGACGGCAGTCTGTGGAAGCGACGAGA
Source organism: Phalanger gymnotis (assembly GCA_028646595.1). Taxonomy (NCBI): domain Eukaryota; kingdom Metazoa; phylum Chordata; class Mammalia; order Diprotodontia; family Phalangeridae; genus Phalanger; species Phalanger gymnotis. The sequence goes on along the minus strand of JAQQSZ010017553.1, from coordinate 1,170 downwards.
GGCAGCCACTGGCTGTGAAACATCAACTCCTGAGGCTTGCAGCCCAAAGGTATGAAACTCGGCTTCTTGAACTTCCGAGAGACATAATGGCCAGGTAAACGGCTCTAATCCCTCCCCCCCCTCACCCAGAGAATTCCTCGGAAAAAAAAAAAAAGAATGCTGGAACAGAGGAGATAGAAGTGGGGCTTCAGTGGCCAAATAGAAGTTCATTAGTCCCAGAGGGGCAGAGCCAGCAGGGGTCAACACCAGGAGTCCAGACGTAATCTTGCTCCCCTAGGGGAAGTGCCCACACCAGCTCAAACAATAAAGAGCTGAGACAGTTGCTGAAGAGCAGCAGTGCTGGAGAGCACCCCTAGAGAAAGAGACATCAGGGAGCCAGAACCCTCCCCCACACCCCAGGAAATTGAAGGCTATAATTCACAAAGACAACAACTAGACTCGCAATCCCCAGAATAAGAAAGCTGAGACAGAGAACCCTGAGTCCCAAAGGCAGAAATTTGTTGTAAAGCCAGGAAAAGGCTAACAAACATGAAGAAGAACACAAAAAAAACCAAGGACCATTGATTCTTTTTATGGAGACAGGCATGATCAAAATACCAATTTGGAAGAGGACAGCAATGACGCTATAGATACTTCTGATACCTCAAAAGGTAATGTGAACTAGTCTCCAGCCCAAAAAGCATTGCTGGAAGAGCTAAATGAGGATTTTAAAAACCAAATTAGGGAGCTAAAAGAAAAAATGAAAAAAAAATCCACTGATTAAATCAAGTCCCTAAAGAATAAGATTGGCGAAATGGCTATGGAGATTCAGAATCTAAAGAGAGAAAATGACACCCTGAGAGGTAAAATCAACCAACTGGAAAAAGAGACTCAAAAGCAAAATGAAAACACTAACTCATTAAAAATTAGAGTTGAGCAAGTGGAAGCTAATGAATCTACGAAGCACCAAGAAGTAGTAAAACAAAATGTAAAGAAAGAAAAAAATAGAAAAAAATGTGAAATATCTGATTGGGAAAACAACTGAACTGGAAAATAGATCCAGGAGAGACAATTTAAGAGTTATTGGTCTACCGGAAATCCACGATAAAAAAAAGAGCCTTGACAGTATCTTTGAAGAAATTGTCAAAGACAACTGCCCAGAAGTCCTAGAACCAGAGGGCAAAATAGTTA
>JAQQSZ010017552.1:0-10777 GCA_028646595.1 Phalanger gymnotis | reverse complement strand
GCCGAGGGTGGGGGTCAGGGTCCCGCTCCGACTGCGCCCGGCCCCGCACGCCCCTGCCGGGCCGGCGGTGCCCGGGTCGCTGGGGCAGGTGTGGGCGCACCCCCATGGGAGCACGCGCACAGGTGACCCTGGGACCCCGGCCCCGTTCCCTCGAGCGTCGCGGTACCAGCTCAGAGGCCGCTCCTCGACGCGTTTCTCCACGGCGGTTCGGCGCCGCGGTGCTTCCGTCATTCTCCCGCGACGGCCGCCTCCCAGGGGGAAGGGGCCGTCTTCCCCGGCCGGGCCCCGCCCCCCGTACTCGCCCTTCTCGGGCCAGGGTCCAAGGTGTTTTGGAATACAGTTAACCTTCCCGAGGCGCGCGCTAGTGGGCTGGGCGCGAGGATCCCCGGGAGCGGAGGCGGCGACTGCGCGCGCAGGCAGCCTCGGCGGCCGAGCCCCGCCCACACACTTCTCGGGCCCGGGTCCGCGGTGTTCGAGAGCGCACCTGAAGGTTCCGAGGCGAGCGCTTGTCCGCCTGGGCTCGAGGTACCCCACCCCCACCCCTGCTTTTCCTCCCCCACACTCCGGGAGCTGAGGCTGCGTGCTAAGTAGACAGGCAGCTTCCGCGGCCGAGCCCCGCCCACGCACTATTCGAGCCGGGTCTTGGTGTTCAGCAACGTAGTTAAAGGAGGCGCGCTGGTCCGCCTGGGCTGGGGAAGCCGTCCCCTTTACCTCCCCTACGCCTCACAGGCGGAGGCGGGGACCGCACCCTCAGATGATGGGCCGGCAGCTTCCGCGGCTGAGCCCCGCCCACGCACTCATGAGGTCAGGGTCCAGGGTGTTCTGCCACTTAGCTGGACGTTCCGGTGCGCATTCTTCCACTTGGGCTCGAGTACCCCCAGGAGCGGAGGCCGAGGCTGCAGCTGAGAGTACAGGTGATTCGCTCTTCTCTCCTTGCGGCTTCAAGCTGTCTCCCACCGCTGGGCCTCGCGGGGTTGGACTGGGGGGCCCCGGTGCACCTCGGGCGTGTGCATAGCCTGGTGCCCCCCTTGGGCCGAGGGAGGAGGTGTGCGCAGCCCTTGCGGCCTCAATGCCCTCCGTCCTCCACTTCCGTGGCCTCCCTTTTGGCCCCCGGGGCCTTCTCGGTCATTGACGCTTCTGCAGCCGCGGGTGCATTCGATTGCTTTACCTTGGCAGGTTAACCCACCCGCGTTACGATGTTAGGCTCCCTGAAGGGCCGAGTATGTGTGGTGACAGGAGCCTCCAGGGGCATCGGCCTGGGCATCGCCTTGCAGCTGTGCGAGGCAGGAGCCACCGTCTACATCACAGGACGAAAACAGGACACCCTGCAGGCCGCGGCTCAGGAGGTGAGCTCTGCACCACCCTTGGCGTCAGTTACTTCCCGAGGGTCAGTCAGTTACAGAACTTTGTACTGGCACTGCTGAATCAAAGTCAAACAGTAGAAAGCACCCCGCCCTCCGGTAGCTTTCACTCCAAGCGGGTAACCGCAGGTGTATGGGCCCTTAGGGGCCTTTGAGCTCTCCCAGATGAGTGTTGGATCCCATAGCAAGGGTACATTTTCCTCTCAGGGTTCTAGGAGCGCCTGCTTCTAAGCGGTGTGTATGGGGTGGCGATTCTCCAGTGCCATTGGCGTGCATCCCTACTTTTTTCCTCCCTCAGTTATCAGCCAAGAATCTGTAGTCAAGTAGCTTTTAGAAAGAGTCATTTACAAAAGTGGTCCGGTAACAACAGTTGATACAAAAAAAAAAAAATCCTCTCTCCCCCTAAATGTTTGTGACATCCCCCCACAAGTACATATCGAGGCCAAGGGAAAATGTGCTCGTGGCAGAGAGGTTAACTCATAGCTCTTGGTTGCAGAAAGACCTTTTCTTCCGTTCCTGAAGTGCTCTGGTTTCCTTTAAAGCCTGATGAATTTGCTTCCAGCCTCATTTGGGCAGACACAAGCCATGGGGGTTCTGTCGAGATAATACTAGGATGCTTTATATTTGATCTTGAGAGTAACAAGGAGCCATTGGAGTTAATGGAGCAGGCAGGAGAGGATGGCATTGCTAGACATTCTCTTTAGGAAAATCACTTTGGTAGCTGAATTTGAGGATAATTGTAGTCAGTGGACATTTATTGAGCCCTGATTCTGTGCTAGGAATTGTGCTGAGTGCTGTAGATACAAAGAAAGGAAAAAACACAGTCCCTGGCCTCAAGGAGTCTGCCTGTTAATGGAGAAGACAACATACCAAAAATGTGTGCATATAAGATGTATACAGTGTAAGTGGGAATTAATCTCAAAGGGAAGGCACATTAGCAGGGCAGGCTTGATATGATGAGGGCCTGCACTGGCTTAGCAGTTGTTTGTAGACGAGGGAACATATGTGAAAAATACTGTGAAGGTAAATGACGAGGCTTGGCAACAGGTTGGACGCAAGGTCAGTGTGAGTGAGGCTCAAGGTCCCAAGCCTGGGTAACTAGGAGGCTGGTGGTACCCACAATGATAGAGAAGTGTGGAAGAGAGGAAGGTTTGGGGAAATAGATAATGATTTGTTTTGGACATACTGTGTTTGTGCTGCCTATGAGACATTAAATTTGAGATGTCCACTAGGCAGTCAGTGATGTGAGAGTGGTGGTCAGGAGAGAGATTCCGGCTAGATAAATAAATCTTGAGAATCATCTGCGCAAAGATGATAAACCCATGACAGCTGGCGCGCTCTCCAAAGTAGATAGTATAAAGGCAAAAGAGGAGACCACTTCAAGTCACAATGGCTGCTGGCATGGGAAGCAGACTGCCCAGCTCCCACATACTTATTCCAGCAAAGTCCTGAAGTTTGTACCAGACTGAATAATCAAGAAATTCATTCTGAAGCTACAGTACTGATATTTTAATTCCACAATTGCACAATAAATCAATCTGAAGCACAAAGGGTCCTTCTACAAGCATGGAGTAGCTGCCCAGTGGAACGATAGATGGACCACATACAGACTTGGAAGGCTCTGTGTCCAGAGACAGCAAGAGCGGGAGGCTCCCCCAAGAAGTCAGAGTGGTCAGAAAGCCCCAGGAAACAGCAGTCTAGTGAGCAATGACCAATACTGTGGCAGTCCTCAGACCAGGACTTCCACCCTCCCCTCAGGCTTGAGGTCCCCACACTCTCTGTCTTAAGAATCTGGAACAGGCATGAGAAACCTGCAGCCTCAAGACTACATGTGGCCTTCTAGCTGTGAGGGTGCAGCCTTTTGACTAAGTCCAAGTTTTACACAACAAATCCTTCCAGATTCTAGAAGATCAAGTGCTCTGAATCTTACAGATTCATGGAGCCGTGACTCAGGAGATAGAGGTGAACAAAGGACAATGTGTGACCAAGGGTCAACCATACCACTCAGAAGTGCAGCTGCGTACAGGGCCTGGCCTTGGCAAAAAGCCCCAATTCAGGAACTAAAACTGGAGAAATGAATAAATGAAAAATAAATAAGTGAATAAATAAAATATAAAAAAATAAGTAAATAAAAGAAAACCACCAGTATAAAAATTTATTACAAATATAAAGATCCTCAAAAAGGAGAAACTTTTTGAAACAAAATGGATTTTCCACAAAGAGTACATATAAATGCCTAGAAGAAATTAAGCAAGAGATTTAAAAATTAAAAGCTCTTGAGAAAAAAATTAGAGAACAAATAACTTAGAAGAGAGAGTGGTAAATCTTATCCAAGTACTGAGCTCCCTGAAAATTAGATTAAACAGAAATCAGTGATTCTCTGAGAGCAGGAAATAGAAAAAAAAAAAAAAAAGAAAGAGAGAGAAAAATAGTAAAAATATATCTAACACGCAAAAAAATAAAAAACTTCTGCAAGGCAGACCAGGGAAATACAATTTAAAAATTGTTGGGAGGGGCACATCTCTGAAAAGTATGATTTTAAAAAAGCTAGACAAATGCAACTAAAAAATCATAAAAAAATTTCTGTGGTTACTAGAACCAGAAGGCAAAGGGACTATCATGTTAGGAAGAGCAGGATCAGTGTGGCTGGGACTACAAAATGTGTGGAGGACAGTCACTTGTAATAAAGCTGAAAAGATAAGATGAGAGCAGGTTCTAATGAGCTTTACCAAACGAGAGTTTAGAGTTGATCCCAGAGCACTGGCTCTCAAAACATTTTTTCCTTCTGCTTTGCCATGAGGAATCAAAGTGTACTAAAAGAGAGTAGTCAGCTTCCACGTGTCCATGGGATTGCAGGTGTAATTGCGATGGCAACTATAATCCATACAATTTGCTGCACCCCTTTAAGAACCCTGGAATTTTCAGGAATCCTTTCTCTGTACCTGCAATTCTTTGTGCAGGCATCAGGGGTTACCTTACTCCATTCACTCAGGTCTGCTGGCCTCAGAACTAGGACTAATTGAATAAGGAGGAGGGATCTGCCGTGATTTATACCTAAATACAGTGCTGGGGCAGAGGGTGCTGATTATTCGTGGGACTCTTGTGTCCATCCCACCTCAGGCACAATCCCGAGGGGGTCGATGTGTGCCGGTGGTTTGTGACTCAACCCAGGAAGATGAGGTGCGGAGCCTGTTTGAAAGGGTTGCTAGAGAGCAAGATGGGAGATTGGATGTACTAGTCAACAATGCCTATGCTGCAGTCCAGGTACCAATCACCGACTCTTTTCCCCCTCCTCTCCTTTCCCTGGCCTACCAATGGTTCCACCTTTTTTTTTTTTTTTTTAACATTCTAACTCCAGGTTTGACTCTTTTCATTGACCCTTAGACCCTGTTTGCCTCAATTCCCATCCCTCTACATTTGAGACTCTTCTGCCTTTCGAGGCACACTCCTTCATGCATGCACTCCTCTCCTCAACTCCCCTCCCCACCTCCTATCTCATTCCTCATTCTTTTTAGACCCTCCTTTCCCATATGAACAAGCCATTCTGGGAATGTCCAACCTCTCTATGGGATGACATCAATAATGTAGGACTGCGGTGAGTACTACCTCTCCTGATCCACCCTATAATCAAGGGACCAGTTATCCTTCTTTTCAGTTAGTCTGCTGATTCAGAACTTTACCCATCCTTTTATTTCCTCATCAGTCTCTGCCTGCCTTCTTGTTCCCCCATCTCTGTCTTCTCCTCTCAGTTCCCATCGCCCTCACCACTAAGAGGCCTCACCTGTTCTTCAGTGTATCTTTCATCTATGTGAGAGAGGCTTCAGCCTCTCCTCTACTTGCTTTGACTAACACCCTTCTAGAAAGCCCCCCAAATTAATAAGGTCAAGAAGATACTTACCTTCCCTCCAGTCTACTTTCTAGCTGTGGGTTTTGTTTCGTTTTTTTAAGTTGTAAAGAATACAGTGTTATAGAAATCTATCAAATCTCATTTGAGAATTAGCATGTGGTTACATCTTCCCCTTCTCTGTCAAATAAATACACTCTGTCCACTCTTAGTGCACATAGGTTGGATTGAGGAAAGCATATTGTATCAGTATTGCTATTATGTATAGGTACATCAGAAATTTGAGGTAGAAACCACATCATTTCAAGCTTATTCTGGATATTAAATGCACAAATTGTATCTATTTGCCACTTTACTGACAGACATTATGTGGCTTGACTGTGGGACTGGGAGATAGGAAGACCTGAATTCAGGTCACAGCTCTTCATTCTTACTTGTGTGACCTTGGACAAGTCACCCTTCTGGGCCATCAGTTACCTTTTTATGTAAAATGGAGATAATAATGCCTAAAGAAGGTGCCTCACTGGGTTATTGTAAGATTTAAGCAAGATAGTGTATGTCCAAAGTATTTTAAAAACCTTAGGGCATTTTGCAAATGTCGACTATTATTATTAGTGTACTTAGAACCCTGTTTCACCTGTCTAATTAGGGTCAAAAGAAGGATTGGAAGTGAACCTAAGGGATGTAGGTTCCATACAAGCAAGAACATCCTGAAAGTACGAAATGAGGTCTTCTAAAATAGCAGACCAAAGGCTGCAATTGGCCTTCCTTTTCTCGAGGTCTTTGAGGACCTAAGTCTGAGTTGTCTAGGCAAGCTTCTTTGAAGGTGAGACTAATAAAGTATCCTCTAGAGGGCCCCACCAACCACAGCGAGAAGTGAGAACTCATTACTTGGGTCCCCAGAGATTAAGCCCTTGTCTACCTGCTCTTCACAGCACTCAAAGCACAAAGTTAGGTGCTGTTACCATCTGTACCTCCTTCTTCCCTTCAGAGGCCACTATTTGTGCTCGGTTTATGGAGCCAGGCTAATGGTGCCTGCTGGTCGAGGGCTCATCGTGGTCATCTCCTCGATTGGTGGAATGCAGTATTTATTCAATGTAGCCTACGGTGTGGGCAAAGCAGGGGTAAGGTCCTGGTGGCTGGGAGGAGGAGACGAAAGCTTGGCAAGATTCGAGGAAGGGGTTATCACCATATTATACTAGGAAGGATAGCTCTGGCCCTTCATATACAGACCTTCCCTTTTGGACTCTTAAGGAAACAAAAAAAACCCATATCCCAGACTCTTTCCGGCAGTTAAGGGGGTATTATGCTGTGGAAAGGGAAATAATTTAAGGGTTTCTGAGTAGGAGAGGGTTTGGGGTTTGTTTGTTTGTTTTTTTGAGAGGGAAGGCTCTGAAGTTGGGGGCAGGGTCATTTATAGGTAAAGCTGGAAAAGCAGTAGTGGAATGAAGACAAAGGATCATGGCTTTCATTTCTATCCTTTTTCCTCTATAGTGTGATAGGTTGGCTGCAGATTGTGCCCACGAGCTACAACGCCATGGTATTGCCTATGTGTCTCTTTGGCCAGGTTTGGTGAAGACAGAGCTATTGATGGAACACGTGAACAAGGAAGAGGGCTTCTCGACCACCGAAGTGATTGGCAAAGAAGGGGCACGGGGGTGGTCATCTATCCTCCTAATACATAGGCACAGAACCCAAGGAGCCATACTAGATTCAGCCTTGAGGGGAGTTAATCCAACTTCCATTCAACATGTATTTGTTAAGCCTTTTGTGTGCAGAGCACTGTGGTAAGGCTGTGGAAGGGTACAATTAGGTAAGGCATTGTCTCTGCTCTCACAGATTTAGTCTAAGATAAAACTACTAGCTCTAGGCCATGGAACAGGGATTTCAAACCACATTCTCTGATTCCAAATCCAGCTGTATGTACAAGTCAGAGAACGTGGGTTGAAATCCCTGTTCCATAGCCTTGAGCTAGTTTTATCTTTCTGGACCTCAGTTTATTCTTATGCAAAATAACAGGTTAGAGTGTAAAACTACTAAAATCTTTTCACTCTAAATCTGTGACCTAGAAGAAAGGCAGCATCATGGGGCCCTACTTCGTTGTCTGAGGGAAGGGCCAGGAAGAGCCCTTCCTCACAAGATTTTCTGGGGGGAGAATACATTCTTCTCCAACCCTAAAGAGGCCTTGATTTGGCTGCTTAAGGTGGAGCTGAGGAGAATGACAGTAACAGGTAGACTTAGGATGATGCTGTTAGACTAACAGTTCATATCTTCTGATCATGCGTTGTAGCTGAAAAAACGCATTGCAGGTGGGGAGACCCCAGAGCTGAGTGGCAGATGTGTGGTGGCCCTGGCAACAGGTAAATCAATGGGATGGGGGGGGGGGGGCTCGGAGGATGTGCTATCCAAAACATCATGGCGATGTGTAGAGCTAACACGAGCCAGAGCTGGGTTGTTCTCCTGCCTTTGGGGGCAAGAGGGAGGCCGATAATATTATTAGAGACCTTGGGAACTGTATTGGGTAGTTAACTTTATTTGATTAACAATATAATCAACATCCCCAGACCTGGAGGTATTATATACTAGAGGGTGTCTCCCTAAAAGGAAGTGGCAAAAGGAGGTTGCTAGCCATGAAGCTAGAAACACATCCTTCTGAAATTCCTAATGTAGATACTTTCACGTTAGGCTGCCCCCTTCACTCTGTAGGCACTGATGCTTTCTGTCCTCAGATCCTGACATCCTGCGCCTGAGTGGTCGGGTTCTGCCATCCTGTGATCTGGCTCGAAAATATGGCTTTAAGGATGTGGATGGTGAGAAGCTGGGGGGCAAGGGAGGGAAAGGGGAAATGTCCTTATGTTCTCAAACTTTCCTTCTTCCCCCATCCATTTTCTACCCTTTCTTCTTCCACTTCCCTTTCCCACCATTTCTTTTGATTGTCCCTTCCTCCCTTCTTTATCTCCCCCTTCTCCCACTTCCAAGGTTTGAGGTAGCTCAAGGGTGGGGATTGAAAGTCTAATCCCTCTAGCCCAGTTTTCCTTCCTGTTGCTTCAGGCCGCCCTGTCTTTGACTACCTATCCCTGCAATCAGCATTTTCTGAGGCTCCCAGACTGGCCTGGCTCGCCTCTTACGTGCCCAGCTTCCTCCGTGTGCCCAAGTGGATTATGACTCTTTATTCCAGTAAGTTCTGATCTTACCAGCCAGCCAGGATGAAGGGGCAAGACTTTCTGTCTTCCCAAACTTAACACAACTGCTTTCTACTCTGCCACAATCATCAGCCATGGATCAAGGAGTGACTTGACATATTTAGATAAGAAAAGTTAATTATTTCCCCACATACCTGGACTCTTGAGCAACCCCTGCCTTTAGGTGAAGATTTCAACTGGGCACTTCACTATATCACTTGTATTTCTCCCACATACAGCCAGAGGGACTCCTGGTGAGAAGAGCATTTGGGATATGACACAAATTCTGGTCTGGTTGAAATTAAAAATGATGTGAAACAGTGGCTGGCTTTGTGACTCTTGTGAGATCTAATACTACTTGTGCGTTCACTTTGGTTTCTTTTCCTTGTTCCTGTACCTTGTTTTACCTTTTAATGGAAAAGATGCCTGGGGTAAATAAAGAACTAAATTCAGTTATTAATTTAACAAATATTTGTGGAGTCTCATGGACTGTGCCCTCAAGAAGCTTATAATCTAAGAGCTATAATAGATATACAGAGAGGCAGCCTTGGAGTTTGGAAGGACATGTTGATGAAGGTCAGTTAATATTAAGTGAGGTAGTCTCTCTTTGGGTTAGGGTCTCATCCTTTAATGGCTAACAAGGGTAAGAATGTCCTTAGGTCAGTCTGATCTGGCCTTGTCGATAGAGGTAAGGGTATTTCCTGAGCAAACTTTAGAGAGCAAAGAAGCCCAGGTCCTGGATCTTCTTCCAGTTACTCATTAATTCAGCTCTGGATCTGGTTGAAATTTAAAATGATATAAAATGGTATAAAATGTTCCACGTTGCTCAAATGAGAATTTTTCCATTAACGTGGCTAGAAGCAACAGGATGCCAAATAAGACAAGAGTGCATTTCGACCCAGCCCTGTTTGAGCCTGACTGCCTGCTTTGTCCTTGCCACAGTGGCTAGGGAAAGGAATGGAGAGAAAATGAGACAATGTCAGGGGCTGAGGCACAAAACGCTGCTAGGGTTCAGGATGTCCCTCGCATAGAGAATGAGAGATGGTCAAATACTCAGACAGATGTTCATCCCATACAAAGGAGGAGGACAGAAAGCCAAGGTGACAATTCAGTTACAAGGAAAATTCAGGAAGATTTGTCACAGCAAGAGATCACAGACATTTTGAGTAGATTCACCCAAAGAATGGGAGAACTGTTAATATCTTGGATGGTAAGACTAAGTGACTAAGCGGCAAGCATTTAGGGAACATCATTAGCAAAGAGATGGTGATGGCAAGACTAATCTGTTGGTGTTAGCCGCTGAGGGATATAATAAGAGATATGCTACTGATTCTATGTGGCCCACTGAGAATAAACCTTGGTATTCACTAAGAGGTTATATCATAAAACTAGAGGAGGAGGTAACGAAGACTGCTATCATGGCAGGAACTGTAGACATATTATGATGATCCTTTGGGAGTCCCTCATAGGAATTTAATAGGACAGCTCGTCTTGCTTATAAACACCTAATTTTGACTCTGTTACTTGGGGAAATAGGGAGCTGTCTTTTGGTGGCGATAGATGAGATGTTACAGTTAAGTGACTTAGGAGACTGGGGAAGGGATACATCTCCCCGAGAGAGGAGAGTGAATAGCCAGCGAATTTGGTGCCAAAATAGAGTGACCAGAAAAAAAAAATGTTCACTGCTCTATTGAGAGCAGGGGTAGACTTTGAAATGACAGATGGCATTCCAACCAATGAACTGTACAGAATGTACTGAGATAAAGGACTTAATAACAGACAAAATAGGGAAATAAGAACTGTTCCTGTAGATGCTACAGACCCTGAATTCTCACACCCAAGTGGGTCACATGTTAGGGAATACTAGGAAACAGGCCAAGCCCTAGTCCAAACTAAGGAAATACACAGGTTGGATTGCAGACCCCACATTAATTTGACCATATATATTGGAAAAATGGGTCCAGTGCAGTAACTAGGGCATTAATAGGTAATAAGATCCCTTATATATGGAAATCCAGACAAGTTCAGCCATGGAACTCCTATTACCATCACAGGATTAGGAGGGACTGAAATATCAGTCAGACAAGTAAAATTGATGATGAAAATTGGACAGTTGCCCAAGAAAGAACATACTGTGGTTACTGTGCCGATTCCTGAATGCATCATTGGGATAGATGTATTGAACAGTATGACCTTGAATTTACCTGAAGGCAAATGCCAATTTGCTGTGAGGAAAATAGGTGTTAATGCAATCTTAGTGGGGAACATAAAGATGGATCTAATCACTTTGCCTGAACCTTCTGAAGTAGTTACTTTGAGGCAATATCGTGTGCCAGGTGGGCAAGATGAAATTGCCAGTACTATAAAAGTATGTGTTGAAGTGGGAGTGT
>JAQQSZ010017551.1:0-10777 GCA_028646595.1 Phalanger gymnotis | reverse complement strand
AATCAGTACTGATTAGAGAAATGCAAATCAAAACAACTCTTAGATACCACATCTCTCCTGTCAGATTGGCTAAAATAACAAAACAGGAAAATTATGAATGCTGGAGAAGATATGGGAAAATTGGAACATTGTTACATTGCTGGTGGAGTTGTGAGCTGATCCAGCCATTTTGGAAAGCAATTTGGAACTATACCCAAAGGGCTATAAAAATGTTCATACCCTTTGACCCAGCAATACCACTTCTAGGGTTGTATCCCAAAGAAATCACACAAGCGAGAAAAGGATCCATATGTACAAAAATATTTATAGCGGCTCTTTTTGTGGTAGCTAAGAATTGGAAATCAAAGGGATGCCCATCAATTGGGGAATGGCCGAACAAGCTGTAGTTTATGAAGGTAATGGAATACTATTGTGCTATAAGAAATGGGGACGATATGGACTTCATAACAACCTGGAGGTACCTACACAACATAATGCTGACTGAGCGGAGCAAAGTCAGGAGAACATTATACACAATCACAGATATATGGATTCTGTGAGGACCAACCCTGACAGACTTTGCTCTTCTCAGCAACACAAGGTACAAAGACAACTCCAAAGGACTCACAATGGATAATGCTATCTACATCCAGAGAAAGAACTATGAAGTATGAATACAGATTGAGGCACACTTCATGCTAGCCTCCCCCCACCTTTTTTTTCCTTTTTCTCTCTTTTGTTTTTGTTTTTGGGTTGGTTTTTTTTTGGTCCTGTTTCTTCTTTCTCATGATTTATTTCATTGATCACAGTTCTTCTCCTTAACTTGAGTAGTGTGTAAATTAATTCAATGTGAAGTTATACGCGGGAGCTATATGAGATTCCATGCCTTCTTGGGGAGGGGGTGGGAGGGGAGAAAATCTGGAACTCAAAATTATGTAGAACCGAATGTTGTAAACTAAAAATAAAAAAAAAATATTCTTCTCTTCTTCCTTAGGACTAGAAGGAATTTTTGGAGTTCTTAGTTTATGCTTTTGCTATTAGGTAAATTAATCACTAAAGCCAATATGGTGTTAGTACTCTAAATGCGATTCAACAAATTCTTTTAATAAAACCAAGAATGTGCTCCCTTTTCTTGGTGGGGGGAGGTCCTGAACCTACAATTTATTGATTATAGGAAGTTCTAGAGTAGGGAATTAAGTGGTGCCATAAATAGAGTTCTGGGCCTGAAGTCAGGAAGACATCTTTCTGAATTCAAATCTGGCCTCAGACACTTACTAGTTGTGTGGCCCTGGGCAAGTCACTTTCTATCATTTGTTTGTATCATACTTCAGTATCTCTACCAAAGAAAACCCCAAATGGTGTCATGAAGAATAGAACATGACTGAAACAACTGAACAAGTGGAGAAATTTCCTTTCCCAATACCTATTGTCAGTTCTGCAGTTTATAATCCTGGACTATTTGCTAGAGAAAACATGTAGTATGTATTAAGAGGGTTCCCTACTATTTAAGCTAAACTCTACATCTAAATGGCATCTATGACATGGTAGAAAGAACACTGGACAGAGAGTCAGAAAAAGGAGAACATAATTTAGAGAGATGGCATTTAGAGAGGAAGGACCCTTGAGATCAGAGAACTTATACTTACTTGCCAGCTTTATTTCTTTACCATTTCAACCTTGGCCAAGTTACTGCTTTTTCTTGGCCTCCGATTTCTCATTTGAAATAAGTAGTCTTTGTACTACATGATCTCTAATATGCTTTGCCACTCAAAATCCTGTAATCCCATCATCTGAGATGTGTTCCTAGCTTTGCCACTAAGTAATTCTGTGATCTTTAGTGAGTCAAACATTTCCTTTCATCAGGCTTTAGTTTCCCTTCTTCCAAAAAAGAAGATTATGAGGAAGTGATAGATTTGAGAATAAAGAAAGGTAAGTGGAAGAGTCGAGGGGAGAGGAGAGGTAAGAGGAGGAAGGGGAAAGGAAGAAAGGAAAGGGGAAAAGGAGGAGAGGTGAAGAAAAAAGAGCAGAGGAGAAGAAGAAGAAGGAAGGAAGAAAAGAAGGAAGGAGGGAAGGAAGGAAGGAAGGAAGGAAGGAAGGAAGGAAGGAAGGAAGGAAGGAAGGAAGGAAGGAAGGAAGGAAGAGAGGGAGGGCTGAAGAATCATTGATAAAAGTTGCAATATAGAGGAGAAAGCAGAAGATTTCAGAAGGGGGTTCAATCACAGAGGGAATTTTTTTTTACTACTTTATTAAATTTAATGAAATTTCTAAGAGTAAATTGTATGTGGCAGTTTTATACACAGTCCTCTTTTTTGTTCTTTTTTTTAACGCCAAAATGATTTTGTTTTGATGCTGATGTTTGCTAAATTTTTAATATAAAAAAATTAAGTGGACTAGACTAGGTGATTTTTAAGGCTTTTTTCAGATCTAAAGTTTTATGCTTATGATTCACTTAAGTACCAAAAAATGGTGAACTAGTTAGATTAAATGTATCTGTCCATTTATATGTTATCTTGTCTTCTGAAATAAGTCGCAGGGAGGATGAGACACTTATGAAAGCTCTAGGACACTGGAATTTTCCAAACCCTAGAAGTTTTATGTTACAGGGGCCTGCAGCTTTAATACATGTAATATTAGTCACCCTGTCCTCATTCTACTTAAACACAAGAGTATTTGATTCATGGGAACTTACCAGCCTAGAAGTTGGCAAACGTTCCTAAAACAGGCCCATTTCATTAGCATTGTAAAACTATTGAGAGAATAGACAGTTGAGGAGAATGCACAAAACATAAATTTGTTCCAGTTTCATGCCTCGCAGACAGTTTTCTACTACCTATATTGAGCCTTTTCATTCCATATCTCATCTTAAAAAATAAAAGTCACACTTCAAAAATTATTTACTTAGACAAAAACCGTTTGCTTTTCAATTAGTCCCATATCAGAAATTAAGGTACTGTTGTCTCTTATCAACAAGTATCACACACTTAATATAGTATGCCTCTTCTAATAGCTGTCACTGATGCTGCCCTCAATGATATCGGATACTCTAGTCCTCTCCAATTTTCTTCTTTCTGGCTTGTCTCAGGCACCTCTCGTGCTCATCATCAGCCAATCAAATCACTGTCTGACTTCTAAACAGTGAATTCAGTGTCCACAGCACTTTGAGCATAATATTTGGGTTAGTGATTTTTCTCTGCTGTTTGTTTAGTTTTGTATACTGAAGGGATATTGTTCTACTGTTAGGGATTTTTCCCCCTCTTGTCTTCTGGGTCCTCAAGGTCTTGCCTTAAGCGTGAAGATTCTCCAATGATTTTTTTAGGTATCTAGGGTTTTTGTTTGATCGATTGTGTCTTTCTTTATTGGTATTTAATCAATAAAAAATTAATCAATTTTCTTTCTTCTGGAGTTGCTCCAAGTTTTCCATATACCTCTGAATTGAAATACCTCTAAACCAGGAACTCTTCACAACCTGACAAATATTAAAAATGGAGCCCTTATTTTTTCTATGTTAATAGTTCAATCCATTCTCTAAATAAAAAATAATAAAGGGGACTTTCATTGTTTCTATGTTAATAGTTCAATACATTCATTAAAGAAAAGAGTCAAATCACTAACTCAAATGCACCTTATGGTCCAATACAACCCTTGCAATTTGGTTTATGCTTCTATTACCTAATCATCCTGTCATAATAATAAAAATAATAATGGCATTTATATACCATTTACTATATGCCGGGCATTAGGCTAAGCACTTTATAATTATTTCACTCGATGATCACAATAACTCCGAAAGGAAGGAGCTATTATTGTCATCATTTTACAGATGAGGAAACAGAGGCATCCTGAGGTTAATTGTCCAGAATCACACAGCTAGTAAGTATCTGAGGCTGGATTTGAGCTCAAGTCTTCCTGACTCCAGGCCCAGCATTCTAGCCAAGTCATCTAGCAGTCACTTTCATAATCATACTTACAAAAAATTAATGGTTTTACAAGTGTATAAATTCAACCAACAGAGCCTTCAAACTGTGTGTGTCATAGATAGTAACTCCTATGGAGCATGGAACTGCCTGAATCAAAGAGAATTTAACTGACTAGCCCAGGGTCAAATGTATAGTATCAGCAGTGGGATATGAACCTCAGTCCTAACAGCAAGCATGTCAATCTATATCTTCTTTCTTCTTTCCTTCCTTCTTTCCTTCCTTCCTTCCTTCCTTCCTTCCTTCCTTCCTTCCTTCCTTTCTTTCTTTCTTTCTTTCTTTCTTTCTTTCTTTCTTTCTTTCTTTCTTTCTTTCTTTCTCTTTCTATCATTCTATCTATTGATCTATCTATTGATCTATTGTTCAATCTATCTAGCGTTCAATCTATCTATTTATCTATCTATCTAATCTATCTATCTATCTATCTATCTAACTATCTATCTATCTATCTATTTATCTATCTACCTATCACATTGTCTCTATATTTTAAAACTCATTTTCTTCCACCTGCACCCTCTCCAAACTCACTCCTGCTCCAAGCTTCCCTGGTTGTCAGACATCACCATTCATTGCATCCCATAGCTCCTAATGTCAGTGTTATCCTTGACTCTTTCTCTTTCTCATTCAGTGTATACTGTAAGTTCCCAAATCTCTTCCTCTACAACACCCTTTGATTCTACCACTCACACAACCACCACCTTAACTTGGGCCCTCATCACCTCCAGTTTTCATGGCCTCATGGGGCAGTTAGGTGGCATGATAATAGAGTACTGGCCCTGGAGTCAGGGGGACCTGAATTCAAAACCAGCCTCAGACATTTGACATTCACTAGCTGTGTGACCTTGGGCAAGTCACTTAACCTCAACTGAATTGTATTTTACCACATCAAGAAAAAAAAGAATTCAGTTTTCATGGCCTCCCCAGTGACCTCCTTATTTCAAGTCTGACCTCACTACCTCTGCAAAGCTGAAAATAGAATTTTCCTTAAGCGTGAGACTGTATAAGTTTCCTATTCAATAAACTCCAATAGCTCAAACTTTTTTTAAAGCCTGGCTTTAATTAATTGATCTTTTCAGCTTTGTACAGCAGTGCTCCCCTCCCTGCATTCTCTGGTTCAGCCAATGTGCCTTCTCCCAGTTTTCTACTTATATTGCTCCATCTCCTCTCTCTGTGACTATGCAGGCTGGCCAGCCCCTATGTGTGGAAGACATCTCCACTTCATCTTCATTTGAAAACATGTTGAGTTTGAGTTGCTTATGAGTTATCAAGTTGGAGACATCTAATAGTCAATGTTGTATGACTTAAGGAGATAAACCTGGGGGTGGATATATGTCTGGAATTCATATATGTAGGTGATAGTTGAACACACAGCTAGTTGTCACTAGCTAGTAAGTCACTAAGAAAAAAGATATAAAAAGAGAAGACTGGTATCATCCAGATTCATATTCTCCAATAGTTTAATTTTTAACCTTTAACACTTTGGGAACACAATGCAGTACAGTGGAAGGCTGGACTGAGTTCAATTCATCTGCTTGGAATAGTCTCCCTACTCATCTCTGTTTACTGGCCTCCCTAGCTTCCTTCAAGTCCTAGCTAAAAAACCATCACATCTTTTATGAGAAGTCTTTCTTGATCCTTCTTAAGACTAGTGCCTTCCTTCTATTGATTATCTCTAATTTATCCTGTATATATTTAGTTTGTACATAGTTGTTTGCATGTTGTCTCTCTCTTTAGACCGTGAGTTCCTTGAGAGGAAGGACTGTCTTCTAAATTTCTTTATATCCTCAGCTCTTATCAAAGTGCAGAAACATAGTAGGTACTTAATACATATTTAATGACTGATTCAGTAACTGACTGATCTACATTAGTGGAAGGATATTCCATACTGAGATTCCCCTAAATGAATGAAATTCCAGGTCAAGACCAAAAAACTTTAAAAGGTCCATGATTTCTCCAGCAAGACACATCACAATTCACCCAAGTTTTATGAGTTGCCTATTGTTTGAATTTTTTCACCTGGTGATCAACTTTCTGGTGGGAAAGTTCCCTCTAGACTAAGATAAGCTACTATTTAGATAACACAGCTCATCCCCAGTGCATATACAAAAAAATATGTCTATTGCATTAGAATCTTCCATGCTTGGGCTCTGCTGCCATAATGTTCAGAAATCCAGAACCATCTTTGGTGACAATGAAGCATCGGAGAAGGAATTCATTAGGCTATTTATTCAGCTAGACAATGAATTCTTCCAAATTATTCTTTTGGACAAATAGTTTTGGGCTTAATAAAATTTTATTGCATTTAATTTGGAGGCAGAAGTACTTGAATCTGGCTCTATCCTCTGATTAGAAGCTTCTTTTAGAAGGAAATTCACAGTAGCTTTAAAAACTAATCCTCATATTATTTGCCCTTCTCTGAAATCATTTAAGCAGTAAATAAGGTTATCATTAAAGTTGAAAACTTTAATTAATTATAGGAATTTTCTTTTTAAGAAGTGTCTTTCTTCTAATCTTAAGAGATGGCAACTGCATGACAGCTAATGTTAAACAATACATAGGCTACAAAGTTGAGATTAAAAATCAGGATTGCTAAATACAACACATTTCATTTCTAGAAACATACCTTAGCGTTTCTGGTTAAATTAAAACTTTTTAGAGTCTATGCCCTACAAGCTTGGACTTCAAAGATATAGGATCACCTTCATGCCACAATGAGATATCAGTTGTACTTTCCTAGAAAGCTAAATTCTAAATTGATTTTATATTTCTTGTTGTATCATTTTTCCCATAATAAAAAGTTTCTTTCAATCAATTGATTTATCAATCAGTAAACATTTATGAAGCATCTCCTATATGTCAGGTACTCTGTTAGATACCAAGGAGGAGTAAAGAGAAGAAATGAAATAATCTCCATCCTGAAAGAAATATTCTGTCAGAGGAGATGTGGATATATATATCAAAATATGCAGAATCTATATATACAGAAGAAATGCTAAATAAACATAAGGTAGTTAGAGAGGGAAGATACTGGCAGCTGAGAGGATGGGGAAAATGTCATTTAGAAGGTAGCATTTCCATTGCACGTTTTTCCCAAAATCTTTATATATTTCTTTTTTAAATAAATTTTTATCAGATTTTTACATTACCAGAATTTCTTCCAATATCCCTGAACTTAATATTCGTCTGAGATCCTACTGACTTCAATTCACCTCTTGCAGTAACTCATAACCAAAAAGAAAAGACTGGGTTATGTATGAATTGTACATTGGGCTTTCTTTTCACTTTTTAATGGTACAGAGACAATGGTTACTCTTTTAGAAAGCATGTGCTCTTAATATTGGACCTTTCCAACCCTTGAAATTAGATCTATAAATCCAGAATACCCATTGACCAAACAGTGATCTACTCCCTTTTACATCTTCCTCTTGTCTTACATTGGCTTAAAAATGTTCTTTTTTAAATTATGTTTAGCATTTGTTACCAGCTTCAAATTGTTTTGAATTTTAACGTTTCTGAAACTATTCTTAAACAGTGCTATGCTATTTATTTCTTTCCTTGTCCAATATCTTTAAATACTAAAGTAAGTTGGTCAATGATTTCCCTATGTAGTCCTATCTATCACTTTAGATAACTTTCACTTTTCTTCCTGATCAGAACCATTTCTGTCAACAGAATTTTGTTCATGAAACAATACCATGCCTCTAGCAACATTCTACTTAGAATTTTAGGCCACAGGATCCTCGGTTTTTTTTTTCCTTGAACTTTGAAAAATATCCTCTCCCCAAATCTAGAATCTACATCAAATAGTACCCAAATTCCCTTTCTTTTCTTTCATGAATTCTAAGATTAAATGGTCATTTCTTTGCAACTTTCCCTTAGATTTAAACTCCAAACAAAGTTCCTTCTAATTGGTCAGAATCAAGTCTATAATAGCAGTCAGTTCCGTTCATCACCTCTTCTACCTTTGGAGAAAATAAATTACCTTTGTGGACATTTAAAATTTTATCAGCTCTTTGTGGTAGAAAGTTTTAGAAAAGATTCCGCGAACTGAAGTCTTCTATCACAACAATATTATTATTCATTGCCAAGTATTTATTTTTCCTAAATTCATTATAACTTTCTTCCTTCAAGCTGGGTGGCCATTAGGATATTCCTACCACAATAACTCTTTTGTTTCTCCTTCTACTAATCCTTGGTCAAACGTTTTCTACCATGCTTACCCCCTCCAGTTTGTGAATTTCCTCATGTAAATATATATTCCAAATATACTGTGCTAGTCTAGCATTCCTTCTATCTAATCCCTCCCTTTGGAATAAGGTAAACCCTTCCATTGTCATATTCAAGTCATGTGTCCCATTCTACCAAGGGACCCAGGTCTCAGTGATGCCTAGTACATACAATTTATCTCCCTACAACACACTCTCTAGTATTTATTGTTTCCTTTATTTATTCATCTGTTCATTTCTACCAATAAATCAGTCATAAGAACTTATTAAGTCCTTATTAAGTGCCAAGAACTATGCTGAGCAAGAAAGTTAGAAAGCCAAAAACCCAAAAAATTCCTACCATCAAAAAGCTTAAACTCTATGGGGAAACAACATATACATACATAAGTAATATATTCATCTAAGGTCGTTGACATGATTATTATCCCTGTTCTTAGATATACTCTCTTGCGAATACTAGGCGACTTCCCTGATAGTCTTCATCTTGTGCCCTACCTGCTACTGTGTTTGGTATCTCAATCAGTGGATCTGCAAAAGCAGTTGTCTCCCCCATCCTCTTTCTGTTTTGAATTAACAACATTTTATTGTTAACCAAATAAAATACTTACAGCATGTTTTTATAATGAATGATGATTATAGATAAAAGGAAGTGAATAGCATACTGTGATTGCCCTGAATGCATGCTAAATTGTTAATTAAAATCTCTTATAGAATTGATTCTTTTATCCCCTTACAAAGTATGCTGGCTTTTTCTGGACTCTAATGAACTAGTCACTGAATACTCCTGGGATACTATCATATTTATTTCCATAACCCCTGCCCCCAACATTTGTGGAAGAAAATCAATTTTTAAAATTTCTTTCCCACACCACCTCCCTATGTTTCTGCATTGAAACATCAATCACATTGCCAGAAGAGATTTCTCTATATAGAACATGCCTTGTCTTTGCAAATAAATAGTTAAGGAACACCTGGATGTTATCACTGATTGAGGAGTGCAGTCACCACTCTTTTTTAGCTATCTGCATTGTTAACCCTATTTCCACCCTAAGGGTTCAGTTTTTCCCAATGCTTTCAACACACTCTCACTCTATGATACTTTTAAATTCATAGACAAATTTGAACAATGAATTGTAACTACATCTGCCTGGTCCTTCTTTCCTAGGATCTCAGTATAACCA
Source organism: Phalanger gymnotis (assembly GCA_028646595.1). NCBI lineage: Eukaryota > Metazoa > Chordata > Mammalia > Diprotodontia > Phalangeridae > Phalanger > Phalanger gymnotis. The sequence goes on along the minus strand of JAQQSZ010017551.1, from coordinate 1,417 downwards.
TACACACCTATTTCTGCGTCCAGGTGAGCCAGAATGCTTGCCATCTCACTGTCTTTTCTTTCCTTTTTTGCCATCTCTTTTTCAAGAGGCTTCTGACTCTGGAGCCATGAATCTAGCTCAGATTCAGTTTTGGGTGATCCTAGGAGTCACAGAAGGAAGTTAGGAGCTTTCTCTGTTGCTTTATGTTCTCACTAGGAGCTGTGAAATAATAATCACTTAAGTTTAGGTTTGTCTCATCTAGCATCTCAGCAAAAGAGAATTGAAGGAGCTTAACACACAATGTACTTTAGTTTTGGCAAAGTATTTACTCTCTCCAGACAAAAGAAATAGCAAGAAAAAAAGAGACAGTAATAAAGTAGTAACTTCTAACTGCTATTACATTTGCTTCAAATGGCAAAACCAAAGAAGATATTTTGTGAAACTGCTGGTTCAGTGTTCAACATTCTTCACTCACCAAGCAGTTACCTCCTTGGCTTCTGAAAAACCAGGCCAGAAGTTGGACGCATAGCCCCACCAGAAGCCATCTTCTCTTAGAATCACTGCAGTAGCTACATAATAGCATCTTCCTAAACTCCTCAACTCCCAAGGTACTCGCTCTTAAAAAGCCTATCTCTCTTGATCACTATTTGAGAGAAACAAAGCATAAAAGGTAGCAAGGGCATGAGCTCATGATTCAGGTTCATATGGATGAGCATCTGCTCTAATGGCCATGTGCAAGACCATTTCTGCCAAGGTAGGAGAAGTCCCAAAAAGAAAGAAAAGAGAGAAAAGAGAGTTCCAGAGGGTAGTATCAATTTTTAAAATGATACAGTACATACCCATGAGGGGAGAGAGCCCAAGGGGCTACCAAGGATTTCCTGTGTCATCCCCAAGCATCTGGTCCTGCAACAAAGAGCTAGAACCCACCAGAAGTGGCCCAAGTTCTTGAAGATTGAGGTGAGAGAGCTCATCTGTTTACCTCTATCATAAATAAATCATAGATTTATAGCCAAAAGGGACCTTAGACATTATTTAGTCCAATATTTTCACTTTATAAATGAGGAATTAAGGTCAAGAGAGCTTAAAAAACTTGCTCAAAGTCATCCAAGGAGTAAGTGGGAGAACTGAAATCAAAGGTTTGGGGCTCTAAACCTGAAACTTTAAAAGAAACCCTAAATATTACCATTAATAAGAAATTACTCAAAGTAGTACTAACCAGGACATGTTAGATGACCTAGATTCTAGAATCAAGTTTTCCACTGATTGGCCTGAAACTTCAATGAGTAAAAGGGGAATGCCTTTTTTTTTTTTACTTTTGAACATCTATTTTTTTAAAACCTTGAGTTCCAAATTCTCTCCCCTCTTCCCTTCCCATCCACCCTCCCTAAGAAGTCAAGCAATTCAACATGAGCCACATGCGTATCATTATGTATAACCC
>JAQQSZ010017550.1:0-10777 GCA_028646595.1 Phalanger gymnotis | reverse complement strand
TTCTTGTCCTCGCTTAGGCAGAACAACACGGCCTTCTTGCGCTTCTTCACCTCCTTGGGGGTTGAGGACTTGCGAACCTTCATGTCATTGAACACTTTAATCACCTCATCTGAGACAGCCACCCCAGAGGCCATGGTTCTGGAAAGGAGTGAGTGAGGGAGGGAGGGTGAGGGAGGAAACGAGGGCCACAGGAGAGGAGGGCGTTGCTCCTTCTCTGCCGCTGCCTGGAGCCCACTGAAGGAGGCCTCTCCTGGCCCCTTCCCTTTAGTAGGAGCTGCATAATGAGAGGCGGGGCAAGCTTGACTTCATCTCTCTTTCACTGGTATCTTGCTTATGGTTTTGTTGCTTCCTTGGTACAACTCTCATACTAATTGTGGTTGGCTAGCAACACTTTTGCTGTATTACATTACCTCAGCACACTCTTCGTGGCTGGCTAGAAGTATGACCCTCAGAATTATAGACCTCTGGAGCTCTATTCACAAGAGGAAGTTCCCTCTCTCCTTTAAGCCCTCCTATTTGCCTCTTGGCTCTCCCCATCACATTGAAGTGGATAAGGAAGTGCTAGGAAGCTCCATTCTCCCCACATGAAAGGAGACAGGAAGCAGGTAACTTGTTGTTCAACTCCCCTTCCTTCTTCTCTCTTCCATCATTTAAAAAAAATCTTCAGTCCTTATTACAAATTACAAATTATTACAAATATGTGTTATTACAAATATGTGTAATACAGTTAAACACTGAACAACAGATATAAATTATTTAATGCCACAAATGTAACCTTTGGCTCAGGCTTTCAACTCTGAGTACACACGGACTAGATTTGAACTGAGGAGTAACTCTCTTTTAATGATTGCTTTGGCTGAGAATTAACCCAAGTTTTAGCTCCTAGAAACATTAAAATTTGACTTTTGCCCCCCCTCTCTCTTTAAGAACTCTCCCCCACCCCCTCTATACCCAGCAAGTGCTGAATCTATTAAAACATTTAATGAAGAACAAGTTGATTAAAATAGAAATAACAGTAAAATGCATAGAAATAGTTCTCACTGAAGGTCATGTTCCTTCCATCCAAGGCTCTCCAGTATTTCAGAAGTCACCTATCAGCTGTTAATCTACTACTTACCCATAGTAAACTGGATGGCTTCAAAGAATGACATCTTCTTGTTACTTGCTTCTTCTCTCTAAGGTCTAATGGCTTGCTTTCAACTACTGACCGTACTGGGTTGGCCACTCCACATTCCTGTTCAGTGCTTATTGACTGGAATTAGTCCATAGTCTCTATGATGAAGTGTGACTCCCTTTCTGGGATCACTCTCCCAACTCACACTGGAATACCATTAATTTTTTGTCCCCAGAAGGTGATTGATTTTTGCTTCTCTCATGATTCTAGGGGTAACTGATGGGTGGTTTCCCAACACTATCATTCAGGAACCCCCACTGATGTGCTCCTCATTCACTACTAGCCAAACAGCCTTAATTAGGTTTTAAAAACAGATATGTAAGAAAGTGGTATAGTAAATCAGTTAACATAAAGCATTTCTCCTACAAAGTCTTGGGAATACTCTTCTTCAAGGACATATAGAGACCAGAAAAAAATTGGCTTAAAGCTTAGAGAGCACCTACAGCAAAGGACTACCTCACAACTCCTGGTCTGATGGAACTCCTCATGAAGTACCCCTTAGGTGCGTGTAACTCTCAACTGGACTCCGAGAATTAGTGCCTTTTGTAAACATGCACACACACATATACATACACATATATACGTATATACACATACACATATATTTTTTCAGTTCCACATTCTCTCTCTTCCTTCACCTCTCCTTGAAAATACAAGAAATATAATACACATTGAGAAGACAAGAAATATAATATTCATATACAGTTATATAAAACGTGTCTGAATTAGCCATGTTCTGAATAACAAAATGAAAAAAAAAATGAAGAAAGGGAAAAATATGCTTCAATCTGCCCTCTAAGTCCATCAATTCCCTATGTGGAGGTGGATTGTTTTTATGTCCTAAGTCCTTTGGAGCTGTGGTGGGTCATTATGTTGATTAGTTCTTGAGTCTTTCATGGTTGATTTTCCTTACAATATTGCAGTTACTATTTAGATGATTCTCCTGGTTTTACTCACTTTACTTTGCATCAGTTCATAGTGGTCTTCCCAGGTTTTTTCTAAAACCACCACCTTCATCATTTCTTTTAGCACAAAAGTATTACATCACATTCATATACTATAAGTGGTTCAGCTATTCTCTAACTGGTGGGCAACCCCTCAGGTTCTAACTACCACAAAAAGATTGGTTAAAAATATTTTTTATATATGAGTTTGAGTTTTCTTTTTCCTTTGATCTCCTTGAAATATAGACCTAGTAGCAGTATAGATGGATCAAAGGATATGTGCAGTTTGCCTTTGGGCACAGTTCCAAATTGTTCTCCAAAATGTTTGGATTAGTTTACAATTCCACCAACATTAGTGTACCTATTTTCCCACATCCCATCCAGCATTTGGCATTTTTCTTTTCTGTCATCTTAGCTTAGCTGATGGCTGTGAAGTGGTACCTCATACTTGTTTTAATTAGCATTTCTTTAATTATTAATGATTTAAAGTTTGTATCCTTTGGATATCTATCAATTGGGAAAATGGCTCCTTTTTTAAAAAATAAATTTGTTTTAATTAGCATTTCTTTAATTATTAATGATTTAAAGTTTGTATCCTTTGGATATCTATCAATTGGGAAAATGGCTCCTTTTTTAAAAATAAATTTGGCTCAGTTTTTTTATATACTTGAAGAAAGGGACCTTTGTTAAAGAAACTTGCTGCAATCCCCCCAGTTTCCTACTTTTCTTCTAATTTTGGCTGTGTTTCTTCTATTGTATAAAAATTATAACTTTTATAAAATAAAAAGTATCCATTTTACCTCCTTTGAACTTTTCTGCCTTTAATTAGCCATGAAAATCCTCCCCTGTCCAGAAATCTGACAGGTAATTTCTTCTGTGGTCCCCTGATTTGCTTGCGATGTCCCCCTATGTCTAAACCACGAACCCATTTTAAGCCTATCTTTGTATGTGGTATGAGAGGTTGGTCTATGCCTTATTTCTGCCAGACTGCTTCCTAGCTTTCCCATCATTTTTTTTGTCAAATACTGAGTATTTTCCCCCAGCAGTTGAAGATATTAGGCTACTGTGCTCATTTGCTTCCATGCTCTTCCATTGATCATCTACTCTATTTCTTATTTAGTACCAAACTCTTTTGATGCTTACCATTTTCTAATACACTTTGGAATCTGCTACTGCTAGGCTCCTTCTTTTACATTTTTTAATGGATTCCCTTGATAGTTTTGACCTTTTGTTATCCTAGGCAAATTTTGTTATTATTTTTTCTAGCTCTATAAAGTAATTCTTTTTTTTTGTGCTGAGTGCATTTTTAAATTAAATTTATTCTGTTACATTCCAAGTTCTGAACTCTCTCTCTCCCTCCCCATCCTTCACTAAAGAAGGCCGCCATTCAGTACAGATTTATAAATATATGGAAAACCACACTATGTGTATTTCTATTTATTATCTTTTTTTGGAGGTAAATAGCATCTGCCTTCATAACACCTTTATAGTTGATTTGAGTACTCAGAATAACTTGGTCGTTCACAATTATTCTTCATATAATATTGCTGTTACTGTATGCAATGTTCTCTTGGTTCTGGTCACTTCAATCTTCATTATTTCATGCAATCTTTCCATATTTTTACAAGGTCAATCAGCCCATCATTTCTCACAGTGCACTAGTAGTCCGTCACAATCACATACCACAAATTGTTTAGCCATTCCCCAAATGATGGGCATCCCCTCAATTCCGGTTCTTTGCCACCACAGGGCTGCTATAAATATTTTAGAACATATAGGTTTATTTTTTTCCTTTTTCCCTGATCAGCTTGGGAAACAGACCAAATAGTGGTATTGCTGGGTCAAAGGGTATATGCAATTTTGTAACTCTTTGGGCATAATTCAAGATTGCTCTCCAAAATGATTTGAATAAATTCACACTTCCACCAATGGTGTATTAAGTCCTATTTTTTCTCTTCCAACATTTGTCATTTTACCCTTCTATCATTTTAGGCACTCTGACAGGTGTGAGATGATGTCTCAAAGTTGTTTTAATTTGCATTTCTCTAATCAATAATGATTTAGAGCATTTTTCATGTATAGTTTTGATTTCTTCATTAAAAAACTGTTTATACCCTTTGATCTATAAAGTAATTCTTTGGTATTTCTATTGGTATGGAACTGAAGAAACAAATTAATTTAGGTAGTTGTATCATTTTTATTATATTGGCTCAGCCTACCCCTAAGTAATTAATACTCTCCACTTATTTAGATCTGGTTTTATGTGTGCGAAAAATGTTTTGTAATTGTATTCATATAATTCCTGAGTGTGTCTTGGCAGGTAGACTCCAAAGTATTTTATACTGTCTGCAGTTATCTTAAAAAGGAATTTCTCTTTCTATCTCTTCCTGTTGGGTTTTATTGGTAATATATAGAAATGCTAATGATTTGTGTGAATTTATTTTATATCCTGCAAGTTTGCTAGAGTTGTTAATTGTTTCAACTAGTTTTTTAGTTGACTCAGGTTCTCTAAATAAACTGTCATGTCATCTGCAAAAAGGGAGTCTTGTTTCCTCATTGTCTGTGCTGTTGCTTCAATTTTTTCTTGTCTTATCACTATAGCTAGCATTTCTAGTACAATATTGAATAGTAATGGCGACAATGAGTTGTCTCTGTAGAGTCCTGAAGCTTCCTGTTCTCAGTTTTTTCTCCTTCACCTCCTAATGCAAGATTCAGAGCTGCTGAAGTCACCCATGGGAAGTCCAAATCTTTCAACCCGTCAAAAGTCATAAAGGTCCTTGTCCTCCCCCTCCTCCTCTTCCTCCTTTTTCTCCTCCTTTTACTCCTCCTCCTCCTTCTCCCCCCCCCGCCCCGCCTCCTCCTCTTCTTCTCAATGTAGGAGTGAGGAGAGAGACTACTCAATGCCGTCTGCCCCCATACCCCTTGCTGCTTTATGGTTACAGGATCAAGGATCTAATTCATTCAATCACTCTCAAAGCAGATGCTAAACAGTCTCCTTGGAATCTTGTTCTTTTGCCATGTCGGCCCAGAGGTGTGTCTAACTCTTCTAGCCAATCCCAATAATTTCATCACCTGATGTCCTCTAAGGGCTGGAAGCATTTTTCTCAACTTATTTAAAGACTTGTTCACATCTAGTTTATACATTTGATTGATTGATTCAATAGAGTGCGTGAGAATTGTTCCTGCTTATTTTACTCCTTTGATTCATCGATTGATTGATCCTGTAACTCCATTGAACAAGCATTCTCACCTGATAAATGGACCAGGATGTAAAACATCTTGTTTTTCCATTAATTGGGTTGATGGGTGTTTGATATTCCTCTCACACTAGTCAATTTCATGATTTTTAGAGCTGCCTAGTGACCTAGTTACCGCACCAGCCCTTCTTGCTATGTCTCTTGTCCCAGAAGGAACTTTATTTTTTTCCAAAGAGAGGGGAATTGATCCATTCAAATGATTGATTTGGTGTGTGGGGTGGGGGAGTAGGTCCCCCTCCCCAATACATGCATGTTAGTCCTCTTTCTATCCCATGGAAAAGGAGCAGAGGATGCTTGAGAGAGCTACTCTGGCTCCTTCCCATCTACACAAGGCTTCTGCTTTGCAAGGCAGTCTTGTTCCTTTTAAGTGCCTTCAGTCATCCAAACCAGGCTAACAACATACTGTCTACTAGACCTTTGAAGACATTGTTTTAAGAAGGAAATGAAATTATTTATAACCGACATAGCAAATACTCACGTATGTGTTCAATAAGGGCATCCTGGGCCATCACTAGTTGTCTTGACTTTTGTCTTGCTATTAATCATTGATAACTTTGGAGGAAAGAGTGAGGCTGATGACTTTGAGCAACTCTTCCTCACTTAAATCCAATCCGTGACCCAAGTCAAGACATCACCCTTGTGATGTCATTGGTCCTTTTTGAGAATGAAGGGTGAACAGCAAAGAGCAAACAAAAATGGTTAATAAGACTTTATTAACCACCCGCTATCTTGGGTCTGATTGCACTGGGGCTGTAGATTCAGAGACAAGGAAGAAGCATCCCCTGGCCTCAAGGAGCTTACATTCAATTTGTATTTAATGGATATTTGAGGAACCTAAAAAGTGATGATTCTCTTAAACATTGTAAATATTATTTTGCCATCCTTTTACACCAGTCAGTTGTGCAGTTAATAGGTGATAAACTTTCAGTCCAGTTCTGGAATTCTGACAAATTCTGACTCGGAGGAGAAATCAAACGTAGGAAACAATGGATGTGGTCAGCTTCATCTGCACTATAAATGTACCAGAGGATATATTTTGTCTCATGTGTTTAATTGTGTACTAAGGGATAGAGGTTGGACCTCTGATTTTACCGACATAAGGAACTCTCAGGCGAAGAAACTCCTTCTAATGCAGGTTGCAATCTTCTTGGCAACTTGAAGGTTGAGAAAGTTGCCCACGCTCCTGAAAGGTCAACGATCCATGTCCTGGGATCCATAGCCAGCCCTGGAAGTAGAACGCCCGTCATCTAATATACCATACTGATTCTGCTCATGGATGCTTTTGCTACATAAGCACGTGCAGATACACATATACACTTTAATATACATAGTTCCAGCAAAAGAGGATCATTCCCACCCAAGGGGAAATTCCCTGAAGTCTCTAGAGAGGCAAGCAGGAAATCCAGCATGTTGAGGAGCCAGCTTCCCCTACATTCTGTAAGAAAGTCTTCCTCTTTTTCCTCTTTGCAGTTGGTCCCAAAGGAGGTTTGAAACCAAGTCTGCCTGCCTTCTCTCAAGCATGTACATGGCTAAGCCAAGCTCTGTTGAGTGGCCTTGGATATAACCGAAGAAGCCCTTATAGGTGGCTGTGATCAGCGTGGAGACACCCGTGGACGGTAGCACTGGGAAGACACATTCTCAATAGCAAATCCCTCTTCCCTTTAGACTAGAGAAGAAAAGCCTGTGTGACAATAATCTTTCATGGGTACCCATCTTCCTGCTTGAAGTTTTACTTGCATTTGATCAAGCAACACATGAACAAGATTTTAGGAGGCACCAATATGCGCTAAGTAGAGTAGCAGGAGTTGAGACTATGAAGACAAACTAAAATAATCTCTGATGTCATGGAGGCCAAGGTTTTCTCTGGGGATGCATCTACCAAGTAATGTTGTTGTCTTCTAACACGTGGGGAGGGGACATGCTTGGAATCTGCTCTCTCGTTGTTCAGGTAAACCTCTCTGCACGCATTCCCCGGGGGTTGTTTGGGCATACTGAAAGGAGGGTGGATGCTGCAAAATACAAGAGGGATCATTCAGGTTGCAGATAAAAGAGGAAGAAGAGATGCTTGCCTAAATGTGGGAGCTACACACAGGGGAAGCATGTGACCCCTCCAGGGAGCCACGATACAATAAGGAATCAGTGCTAGATGAAGACGGAGAAAAGGTGACAGAAACATAAAAGAAAGGAGCAAGATGAACAGGGAACAACATAGCCACAGAAGAGATTAGGCATAGAGCCAGAGTGAGGAAGAGAAAACCCATGAGCTTTGCCCTTGCTGGCACTAGTGATGTCAGTAACAGAACCAGAGACTGTTAGAAAGAAGGACTAATATAGCTCCAAAAGGAACATGGCACCAGCTACAAGGAAGGTTTACCTGATGAATTGAATTTGATCTAGCAGTAACCAACAAGAATTTTTTAGGCACCAATGTGTGCCTCCAGAAATGAGAAGGGATAGGGCACCATCCCATTTTGTATTATTTTAGAGTCAAGTACTCAACCCCCATTCTCTATGTCTTACTGTCCTGAGGGCTGGTGGGGGAGTCAAGGACCCTTTGGGAAGAGCAAAGGTCATTGGATATTGATGTTTCCATTATTTACCTAAATAGAGGCACGGGCCAAAGATTTGGAGAGATCTGCCCAAACTGCAATTCTAATTTTTAAGAGCTCCCAGAGCCATTTTCGTTGTGTCAGGTCTGAGGCTCAGTTGATATACAGGTGACATGTGCATGGGAACTAGCTTGTTTTAGAAATAATTAAGGATACAATTTGATCTACTAACTAAAAAAGTTTTTCTTTCCTTGATAATAGGGATGGAAATTGGACTTGTGATTCCATTCATATAGAAAGTTAATGGATGAGGAAACTCTGTCACTACAGGTTGGGACCTTCTCTGCAAGTTATAGTCTTAAAGAGTTGCCTATAACACCTAGAAGTTAAATGACTTGGCTAGATTCACAGAGCAAATATGTGTGTTACATCTGAACTCAGGTCTTCTCAGTTCCTAAGATCATGCCCTAGCCACAAGCACATACTTCCACTCAGTAGGAACAGTTGTTCTCTATACCTCCAGAAAAATTGGGTGATTGTGAAACTGTAGCTATTCGAATTAAATAGCCTATGAAAACTTACTTGTTTCCTTCTAATGTTTTCATCAGATTCCCTCTTTATATGCAAGCCATATCTTTCTCCTGAAAATCTGATGGATTTAAGACAATAGACATATAAATCAGTTGTATCAAATGTCTGTTGATCACTGGAAGAGAATAATAACAAAATCTGTGATCTTTTCTAATCTTCACATTCTTTTCCATCTTTAAGATATCCTGAAAACTGATCATTAAATCCCTCAAAATTTCACTGCCTCCAACAAGAATTGAATACCCTTGGTTAGGTATAGCCACTCTTGTAAATTTTATCTGAAACGCCTTTTCTACTTCCTTATCCCAACCAGTTTAATTTATGAAACATTGGCTATGCAGCTACTATGTGCAATACACTGGGATGACCCCAGCACCAAGTCTTAGGGGAAGCTAGGGAAGGATTCTAAGAGGAATAGAGCACAAAGGAATGTACCCCCGCTGGAGCAAAGGAAACAGCAGAGGAAACATGGAGTTCAGGGAACAGCAAGTAGCCCACTTTGGCTGGGGTATCAAGTGTGTGAAGAAAACTAATGCACAGTGTTTGAAACGGTAAACTGGGACCAGATGTCTAGGGAATTTGAATTCCAGCCTGAGGAGTTTGTATTTTATCTGGGAGGTAATAGGATATCCCTCAAGTTGCTTGAGCCAGGAAGAAGATTAAGCTTAACATTTAGTAAGCACCTACTATGTGTCAGGGACTCCACTAAGCATCTTACAAATGTAATTTCATTAGATCTTCACAACAATTCCTCAAGGTAGGTGCTATTACTATTCCCATTATACATTTGAAGAAACCGAGGGAGAGAGAGGTTAAGTGACACATCCTACACAACTATTCAGTGCCTGAGTTCAGATTTGAACTCAGGTTGTCTTGACTCTAGGTCCAGCACTCTATCCACCATGTCACCTAGCTGCCTTCGTAGGGGATGGACATGGTTATAGTTGCGTTTTAGGAAATCCTCTATGTGGAAGCTGGATTGGAGAGGAGAAAGATTAGAGGCAGAAAAACCAATTGGCAAGCTTTGGCCAAGAGTTCAAGTGAGACCAGATGAGGACCTGAACCAGAGTGGTGGTTGTAGGATGGAGAGAAGGGGACAAGATCTGACAACTGTCTGGATATGGACAATGAGGCAAAGGGGAGATGGGAGGCTCAGTCCAAAATTGGGAGCCAAGCCTGTGATTGGGAGGATGGTTTTCTCAACAGAAAAAGAGAAGTTTGTAGAAGGGGTAAGTTTAGAGGAGGAAGATAATGAGCTCAGTTTGAGATATATTTATTTGAGTTGCCTACAGAACATCTTGGTGGAGAAGGACAATTGGTGATTCAGAGTGACACCTGGGAGAAAGACCTGGATGGGAAACTTACTATAGATCCAAGAAGCAGCAGCCTATAGATATTCATTGAACTCATGTCTTCAATTGGCCTTGGGACTAATTAGCATTTTTCTTTGAGGCTTTGCTTGTAGCTGTTTTTATATCATTATTTTCTTCTGCGTCTATGTATTGGTTTTCTCTGTCACCAGAGCAGCTTTTTATGAGTAAATTCTTTTTTTGTTGTTAGCTTATTTTTCCAGATTATTTCTTGGCTTTGACCTTTATGATAAAGTTGGGTTCTACAAGCTTCAGGCTTTTTCATGCTGCTGTTTTTGGAGATACTTCTAGGGTCTTCAGGTTTCTGATGCTTCCAAGGTCGTATGATCTGGGGACAGGGGCAGTCACTGCTCCCTGGTCTGTACTCTGGTTTTTACTCAGGAATGGCCGCTGGTTTAGTGTAGCCACAAGCGCTAGTATGTTCTTTGCCTTGGAACTGTGACCAGAGCCCCTGCTCCCTTGTGACCAACTCCCAGTGCCCCTTTCTCCCCAAGAACTTCAATTCAGAACTGCTTATGGGCAGAACTGCCAATCAGTGCCAGCTGTGCCCAGTGCCAGCTAAGAGTCCCTTGCAATCTCTTGCTGCTGTGCCTCCAAGGCCCACTGCTGGGGCTCCTCGTGTATTCTGGGCCTTCATCCACCCTGGTGACACAGACTTCTCTTACAAACCTCCTAAGTTGTCTCAGGCTGGAAAAATGTCTCCCTTTGACCGTTTGATGACTCTGCTACTCCAAAATTTGATTTGAAGGATTATTTTTGAAGTTGTTTGGAGAGGAATCTTGGGAGAGCTCACCTGGATCCCGGCCTGTATTCCACTATCTTGGCTTTGCTTTTAAAACTTTTTAGATTGGGTCTCCTCGTCTCACCCTGGCTGGAATGACAGCAGCCATTC
>JAQQSZ010017549.1:0-10777 GCA_028646595.1 Phalanger gymnotis | reverse complement strand
AATCTAGTTTTTAAGGTAGTATTTTCTTCAGTGGCCTTTTGGACCTCCTTTTCCATTTGGCTAATTCTGCCTTTCAAGGCATCCTTCTCCTCATTGGCTTTTTGGAGCTCTTTTGCTATTTGAGTTAGTCTATTTTTTTAAGGTGTTGTTTTCTTCAGTATATTTTTCAGTACTTTTTGGGGTCTCCTTTAGCAAGTCATTGACTTGTTTTTCATGGTTTTCTCACATCCTTTTCATTTCTCTTCCCAATTTTTCCTCTACTTCTCTAACTTGCTTTTCTAAATCCTTTTCGAGCTCTTCCATGGCCTGAGACCAGTTCATGTTTTTCTTGGAGGCTTTTGTTGTCGGCTCTTTGACTTTGTTGACTTCTTCTGGCTGTCTGTTTTGGTCTTCTTTGTCACCAAAGAAGGATTCCACAGTCTGAGACTCTATCTAGGTGTGTTTTCACTGCCTGTCCATGTTCCCAGCCAACTCACTTGACCCTTGAGTTTTTCTGCAGGGTATGATTGCTTGTAGACGAAAGAGTTCTATGTTCCGAGCCTGGGGGGATGCGCCAGCTCTGCCACACCAGCACTCCTCCTTCCCCAGAACCCCCAGTCTGCACTGGACTTAGATCTTCAGCAGGCTCTGCACTCCTGCTCTAATCTTCCACTTAATTCCTCCTACCAGGTGGGCCTAGGGCCAGAAGCAACTGCAGCTGTAGTTCTAAAGCTGCCCCACCTCCACTGTTCCTGGGGCAGTGGCCAAACCACAAAGTATATCCCAGTCCCCAGCAGCTTCTCCCAGTAACTTACTCTGTCATCCTTGGTGTTTGTGGGTTGAGACGTCTGGTAACTGCCACAGCTCACTGATTCAGGGAGCTAGGGCATGCTCTGCCTGCCCCCCCAGTCTGGTCGGTCTGTGCTGAGATCTGCTCTGCTCAGCTCTGCTCCCCTCTGCTCCCCTCTGTTCCTAGCTCCGTGTGGGATAGACCTTACCCAGAGACCATCCAGGCTTTCCTGGGCTAGAGCCTTGCTTCCCTATGCTATTTTGTGGGTTCTGCAGTTCTAGAATTGGTTCAGAGATATTTTTTATAGGTTTTTGGAGGGACTTGGCGGGTAGCTCATGCTAGTCCCTGCTTTCCAACTGCCATCTATTTAGCAGTGTTTTCTAATTGCCAGTTCATTAACTTAAACTACCAGTCCTTTTTTGTTAAAACTTATAACCTTGAAAGATCTACTCTTTTTCCCCCCTTTACTTTTCCAGGGCTTTGGCCCTTATTTTCTTCCAGGTTCTTGGTCCTGGCTCCACGGTCTACTCGTCTGGAGCCATGAGAACTACCAAACTAATATTTCAGAGATCAGAGCAGTCTATGGTAGAGAATCTAGAAATTTTACCTGCCTCTAGTACAATTTGAGTTGAGAAACAACACTTTCAAAATCAGATATGCACAATTTTCACTCTTTTCACTTCTTTTTACTTGTTTGTCCAAATGCTCTTCATCCTACTGAGGCAAAAAAACAAAACAAAAAACAGCATCCTGCCTGTTACAAACCTCACTTCCTCAACAATGATTTCCTTATGACTCTGAGCCTTAATTGCTTAGAATCCAAATGCTGTGCATTAATTTGGAACCAAGTTTAATTTCAACCCCTCTGTTACTCTCCTATGTGTCAGTGTAATGGCAAGCAAAGTGGGACTTTTGCTCTTTTTTCTTTTGCAGTGCTTCTCAGCACTGAGGCAATCAAGTGCCTTTGATTAAGGTTTGCCTTTTTTGAATAAATCAAGAGTCTTGGATGACAAGCTTAAGTCATAAGAAAGTCTAAGTCACATGAGTTGAATCACGTGGTTGCGACACCCTCTGACCCTGAAGAAGTTTATATATACTTTGAGGTTAGCATTTTGCTTTGGGGGGTTCACACATTGGAAGTGTGTTCTTATTATTTGGTCAGACAAGCCTCTGAGTAGCCATTAAGGACCACCCCAACCAGGCTTTGAAAAGCAAGATGTTGGTGCTTCTCTCTCTGGTAACTATGTATGTATTGCTATGGTCAGACAGTTAAAAGCTCTTCAGTTGATTTGTATTATTTTCTCTGTTTGTAATTTCTGTCTCTATTTCCTCTGAAGTTCAGGGTGCTGACTTTTTCCCCTGAATTAAATGGATGATATATGTATGTTTAATTAAAGTAAGATTGCTAACCCCTTAAAGTTGCTTTCCTTAGAAAATCAGATCAAAGAACCTGTGCTAGCAGCCCTCCTGTGTTCTGGTGTTATTGGCCTTACATCTCCACAGTAGCTGCAAGCAGCATTATTGATACAGTCAATCATATAAATCAACAAATATTTATGCATGAATACTTTGTGTCAGGTTCTGTGCTAAGTACTAGAGCCTCACATCCCATTTGATGTTGGAACCACTTTCCTGCCTCTGCTGCGTTTGTGAGGTTATCATTGTTGTTATTAATTTCAGCTGAAGGTATATAACGTACCTGATGAGCACTGTAATGATCCACAAAAAAGTATACAGAATGAGAGGCATTAGCAAAGTTATTCCATCAATTCTGACCCCAAAGGGGACAGTCTTTGATTGTCCATTTATGTTCTTCCCAAGTTCAAACCTTTCTGACAAAATATATAGCCCTAATCAAGAATTAGCATAGTGAGAGACCTTATCTTTCCCATGCCTCAGGATCCTTTCAAACACCATCCATGAAGTCTCTACCTCAGTTACCTGTTAGAAATTGCCAGGCCTCCCATCCTTCAGAGGATCTCTTGTTACCAAATTTGTGACTTCTGAATTTTAATTTTTGTAGACAAAATGATTTCCCCAAATATCCAGCTCTTCATAAATAAAGGAACATTGTGGTGGTAGAAGAGGCAAGATGTTAGAACCTTGACTGGAGATCTCAGTGTCTAGTAGTTGCATTCTTTGGAGGTCAATAATACCTGAGGTGGCTTAGCAGGATTAATCTTGAATGTACCATGATTGAGGGTCCATCTTGTATGAACCAGCTCATAATAGGCAATTTTTGGTAGAGACTGATAATATTGATTTGTGCTATTTGTTCAGTAGACAGTAAATCTCATTAGTAGAAGAGTAAATGCTTTTCAAAAATCATAGAGTGAACGACTGCTTTAGGAATCTTTTGGCTTCAGAAACCTAAGGGACATTTGATTTGGCCACCTCTAAGTGTCCTCTAAAGTCCTCACTCTACCTCATGTTTATAGACCTCTAAAAACCTGAGCCCCATGTGGTCATAAGAGTCCATGGAGGGAAAGACTAAAACACACACACACACACACACACACACACACACACACACACACACATATATATATGCAGATATTATTTACATATGCTTATGTGTGTATATAAAGATAAATTATATTCACACATATAATATAGTTTTCCAAAGCTGTTGTCTCTTCTGGGCCCCATTTGAATGAGTGATATTTGTGGATCACTTGGCAAATAGGTGCCATCAGAAAGTTCATGAGGAATGTGGATTCTTCAGAACTGGGAAAGTCCAATAAATATCTAAAATTGTGTAGAAGCCAACAGCAGTAGCTTATTCTGAACTGTTACAGAACTTTCTAGATTCTTCCTATTCACTATATTCCCAAAGAATTCTACTGAGAATATGGACTCAGTATTTTCTTGGGATTAGTTTCTCACCTGTTCTGTATCTATATGGGTCACCATTCGATCCATGATTTCAACCACTATGTCCTCATTTGGCTGTATCAACATTAACAATGTACCACATTTCAGTGCCCTCAGAAAGAGAAACTTCTATCAGATATCATTAGCCATGATATCATTCAATGATCATTTCTACACTGGATATTCTCAAATTTACTATCTCTAACCTCTCTGATGACCTCCAGTCTCACATCTCCAGCTGTCTTTTAAATATCTCAAACTTGGATGTCTCATAAACATCTAAACTCAACATGCCCAAAACTGGACTCATTATTTTTCCCTCTAAACCCTCCCCTCTTCCTAACATCCCTATGAATCTTTTTTTTATATGTTTTGGGCTACACATTAATCACTTTTATTTACTATAGCAATTATCTCCCTGGGCAAGTCACTTAATCTTATTTGCTTCAGTTTCCTCCATTGTAAAATGAGCTGAAGAAGGAAATGGGAAACTATTCCAGTATCTTTGCCAGGAAAACCCCAAAGGAGTCAAAGAGGTTAGAGCATGACCGAAAAATGACTAAACAACAATGTGTATGTGGTGTGTGCGTGTGTGTATGTGTATGTGCGTGTGTGTTTGTATCACTAGCTGCTCTTTGTGTGAGAATACTTTTCTACAACAGTTGAGAAACTGAAATGAATGCAAAACAAGATTTATAGCATCTATACTCAAATCTTCTTATAGTTGAGTTACTTCTTACCACAAAGCAATGATAATACAAATTCTCACATTGAGAAGGAAAGCCCTGGCTTAAATGTGGGAATTAGTAGAAGCTAAAGTATTTAGTCCACTAATCTCCAAACTCTTCTATTACCCCCCTAGCTCCTTATTAGTCTATAAGATTCTAGCAAAATAAAAGCTACCATAGAGAGTGAAATGGGATAAATTCAAACTAGGCCACAGAAAAACAGTGAAATATAAATAGTCAAATTTGCATATGAACAATCTTAATACTGTCCTCAACTCAAAGGGTGGGATGTAAGCCACTTGCTAATGTAAAGACAACAGTGAATTTGGAGACAGGGGCCTCTTTTTTTCTCCAGTAGTAATTGTAACGGGGCGAGTTAGAGCCAACTCCTGCCCTTGCTGGACCTCCATGCCCAGGGCCTGCTGAGGTAAACTCAGAGCTCTGAGTTATGGGTGGGACAAGATGGAGTCAGAAGGAAGGGTCTCGCCCTTGTTGGCAACATGGTGCCGGGTTCTTTTCTGGATTTACCTGTGCACAGGTGAATTATGGGGAGAGCACAGGAAGGAAAGGGGAGGAGAGTAGGAGGGGCCTGGGTGGCCCTATTGCTACGTAATCAAAGCTATAAAAGTTTGGGTACTAACTTAATTAAACGGAGCTACTCACCATCTTATGCCTCCCGCCTCATTCATTGCCTGCAAGATCAGGCCTTTGCTGGACAAAGGCCTGGGAGTTTGGGGTAAGAGGGACCCCAACAAGTAATCCTAACCCTAACCCTAAACACTGTTTGAGCTCTTCTAGCACAGCCTGAAGACAAGTCTTGAGTGCCAGATTTTCTACTTTGGTAATGAGGTCTTCCTGACATTTTTCTCTCCTTTCAGCCTCTTGGACTTTACCTCTAATTTTAACAATCTGCTTCTAAATCCCTGTGATCATTTGACTTGTTTGATCATTTTCTTGGCACTGTTCATCAGATTCATTAAGCTTATCTTGCAGTTGCCTCTCTAGGTCTTCTTCAGTGTCAATAATGTTTCTATTTTCATGATTATAAGGATCTCTCTAATCCTCCTCTTCACTACTACTATTAATGTAATTAAATATCTCTCAAAGCTGATCATATTCTGAGGAGCCATGGGCTTGCTTATGCTTACTCATTCACTGACAGGCAATATCTAGGCCTGCTAAAGAGATCTAGTTGTTGACTTTCTTTGTTTCATTTTCTGCAATCACTTCCCATTGGGCAATGACAGCTTCTGCATTGTGCTCAGGAACCTCCCTACTTTTTCACATATGATGTTTCAATATATTTCTTCTGGACCATCTTTTAGTCTGGAATACACGAATTTGACAAGTAAGCTCAATAATCAGGGCTCAAATATAAAGAGCAACAAAACAATTAGAAGTGGGGCCAGAATGGGGAAAAATAAATAAAGAAAACAAGAGCCCCATTAGAATAATTTACATTTGACCTACAGGATTATATGATCTTGTTACTTTCTCAAAAGTTTCCACACTGATTCCAATTCTTTTACAAGCATCGGATGCTATTGTGGATTCACTCCTATACATGAAAGTATAAGTAACAACATTCTTGCAGGAGAAAGTTTTATACCCTTGGGTTCAACAGTTATACAAAGGAATTACCTTATAAGAAGTTGATTTTACTCCAATTTTAATAAAACACTTGGTAGGATATTTAAATATTTAAATCCAAAGCAGTGCATATCAATAAACTTTTCACAATAAAATGTATTTGTACCACCAGACACACAGTACAAATAGGTCTTATTTCCACATTAGTAATAAAGTTGAATGAAATTAACTTCTCTAGTAATGTAACACAAAATATTCTTTAAGGTACCTCCCTCTAAGAAAATTGATTGCATTGAAATTCTCTTCCCCAAATCAAACTGAAGATGTTTCTGATTTAGTTTCATTAATTAATAGAATAACGGCTAAGTACTTCAATCAGTTGTAGCAATACCCAATTATTCTTAAGTCATTTTGAAGCATTTATGGACCTTATATTATCTCTGAACAATTATTCACATTTAATTCTGAAAGAATGTTCTATTCCAGGAATTTATCTTTCATGTGACTATGCAGGAAGGCAGATGGCAAGCTTGAGTGCTGATTCACCTATTTGTTTAGGTTATGGAATGACTATACATTAAGAATGAAAACAGCAAGGTCTCGCATGCTTACATTGAGCTCATGTGTTTTCCTGATGACACGTTCTCATTCTGGAAATTTTCCATAAAAGAAAAAAAAAAAAGAAGGACATAATTATACCACCATCAGACTATTCTTTAGGCTTAAGCTGAAGGGGACACATATAACAGGATAAAGCATCTGTAGATCTGTTTGATTTCAGGTAAATGTCACAGTTTAGCAAGCAAAAATGCAATTACAATTCTACCTAATAGCCAGACTCAGGAATAGCCAGGTGGGAAACATTTCTTTTCAAAGGAACAAAATGAGGGAAAGGAGCCAGAAAGACCCCACCTTGGGCTGATGCTAACTTCCCAAGGGAGGGATAAACCAAAATTTAGCAGCTTCTACATTAAAGGATCAGAAGGCTTTGAATATGGTATTCCAGAGGACAGAGGAACTACGATTACAACCAAGAATCACCTACCCAGCAAAACTGAGCATAATCCTTCAGGGAAAAATATGGATATTCAGTGAGATAGAGGACTTTCGAGCATTCTTGACAAAAAGACCAAAGCTGAATAGAAAATCTGACTTTCAAATACAACACTCAAGAGAAGAACAAAAAGGTAAACAGGAAAGGAAAATCATGAAGGACTTAATAAGGTTAAACTGTCTACATTCCCACTTAGATCATATTTATAATTTATAAGACCTTTCTCATTAATAGGATATCAGATATATATATGTGTGTGTGTGTGTATATGTGTGTGTGTATGTGTGTGTGTGTGTGTGTGTGTATGTCTGTTTGTGTGTGTATGTGAGTATATATAGACAGAGGGAACAAGTGTGAGTTGAATATGAAAGGATATGTAAAATATAAAATTAAATGGTGAGAGAGGAATGTATTGGAAAAAAGAGAAAGATAGAGGTAAAATGGGGTAAATTATCTCACCTAAAAAAGGCAAGAAAAAGCTTTTACAGTGGAGGGAAGGGAGGGGGAGGTGAATATAAGTGAGTGAACCTTACTCTCATCAGAATTGGCTTAAAAGGGGAAAAACATACACACTCGATTGCCTATAAAAATCTATATTACCCCACAGCAAAGTAGGAGGGGAAGGAGCCTGGGGTGTGACAGAAAGGAGGGCAGATTTGGGGAGGGGATAGTCAAAAGCAAAACACTTTGAGGAGGGTCAGGGTAAAATGAGAGAGAATAGAATAAATGGGTGGGGAAATAGGAAATACAATTAGCGATACTAACTGAAAAACTTAGAAGGCAGTTTCTCTGATAAAGGGTTCATTTCTCAAACATGTAGAGAACTGAGTCAAATTTATAAAAATAGGAGCTATTCTCAAATTTGTATTTGTCGTCTCCTTCTCCCTCTCCCTCTCCCTCTCCTTCTCCTTCTCCTTCTCCGCTCCAAAGGAAGGAAAATTTTGATGACCAGAAACTGACCACTTAGCCTCACATTTACTGGCTGTATTTCCTTCCTTCTTTCTTTCTTTTTTCTTTTTTCCTTCTCTTCCTTCCTTCCTTCCTTCCTTCCTTCCTTCCTTCCTTCCTTCCTTCCTTCCTTCCTTCCTTCCTCTCTTTCTTTCTTTCTTTCTTTCTTTCTTTCTTTCTTTCTTTCTTTCTTTTTCTTCCTTCCTTCCTTCCTTCCTTCCTTCCTTCCTTCCTTCCTTCCTTCCTTCCTTCCTTCCTTCCTTCCTTCCTTCCTTTCTTCTTTCATAACACCTTAAACCTACTTTACTCTGAAGCTCATAGATTGGACCACAATAGGTCCCTGCCCAAGCTCCGCTTAATGGCTGTATTTCTGGGCCCTCCACAGTTAGAGTGAATTTCAATGGTAACTGTTTCTCTTTGGAACAGCAACCCTGAAGGTCTTGCCCTTCCAGCTTGATTTTTTTTCTTTTTTTTATAATTAAAGGGGCCATCCCTTGACTCATGTCTTAAAGAGGCCTATTCATTGAATAGTCATTACCACACTCTAAGTGAGTACATGAAAAATCCTTAGCCTAAAAGGGCCAAGGTCTCCCATTGCATCTTGGGCTATCTCTGGTCATCTTAATGAATATCTGGTCACTGGATCCAGTTGGCTCTGGAGGAGAAAGGGAGACTGGTGACCTTGCACAGTCCTCCCTCACTCAAATCAAAGTGAACAGAGAGTCATGTCATCATTTCCCTGATGCCATGGTCCTCTTCAAAGACGAAGGACAAACACAAATGATCAAAAGATATGATCACTTTTCAG
Organism: Phalanger gymnotis; assembly: GCA_028646595.1. Classification (NCBI taxonomy): domain Eukaryota; kingdom Metazoa; phylum Chordata; class Mammalia; order Diprotodontia; family Phalangeridae; genus Phalanger; species Phalanger gymnotis. Next base: position 2,006 of record JAQQSZ010017549.1, on the reverse strand, counting down.
ATAAAGTAATCAAAGTTATCTATAGCCATATGAAAAATGCTATTGATTAGAAAAATGCAAATTAAAACAATTCTGTGGGACTGCCTCATGCTATTAGATTGGTTTAGTAGGACAGAAAAGGTAAATGACAAATGGGGGAGGGTATGTAGGAAAAAATGAGATGTTAATGCAATGCTGGTGGGATTGCACACTGATTTAACCATTCTGTAGAGAAGTTGGGAACTACATTCAAAGGGCTATAATCCATGCATTCCCTTTTACCTAGCAATACCCCTACTAGGTCTGTATGCCAAACGAGATTTAAAAAAGGAAGGGGACTTATATAAACAAAAATATTTATAGCAGCTCTTTTCTGTTGAGCCTGTGCTGGTCTTTCACCCCTGCAACAGCTGATAGCCAAATTGTTGCTACACCAGTTTAAGGAGAAAATATTGAAAGCATCCAGAAAGAAACAATTCAAGTATTGTGGAAACACAATCAGAATAACACAAGAGTTAGCAGCTTGTAAACTAAAGGACTGAAGGGCGTGGAATATAATATTCCTGAGGTCAAAGGAGCTAGGATTAAAACCAAGCATCATCTACCCAGCAAACTGAGGATAATACTTGAAGCCAAAATACAGATTTTCAATGAAATAGGGGACTTTCAAGCATTCTTGATGAAAAGACCAGAGCTGAATAGAAAATTTCACTTTCAAATATAAGAATCAAGAGAATCATTAAAAGGTAAACAGGAAAGAGAAATCATAAGGGACTGACTAAAGTTGAACTGTTTACATTCCTACATAGAAAGATAATATTTGTAACTCATGGGACTTTTCTCAGTATTAGGCTAGTTGAAAGGAAAATCCATATATGTATGTGTGTGTGTGTGTGTGTGTGTGTGTGTGTGTGTGTGTAGACAGAGGACACAGGGTGAGTTGAATTTGAAGGGATGATATCTAAAAAAATAGAGTTGGAGGGGGCAGAGCCAAGATGGCAGTTGGAAAGCAGGGACTAGCATGAGTTCCCTGCCAAGTCCCTCCAAAAACCTACAAAAGTGGCTCTGAACCAATTCTAGAACTGCAGAACCCACAAAATACCAGAGGGAAGCAGGGCTCTAGCCCAGGAAAGCCTGGATGGTCTCTGGGTAAGGTCTATCCCGCATGGAACTGGGAGAGGAGCAGAGCAGAGCAGAGCCCAGCGTGGGCAGCACAGACCAACCAGACCAGGAGCTGGGTGGAGCATGCCCTAGCACCCTAAATCAGTGAGCTGCAGCAGTTACCAGACTTCTCAACCCACAAACACCAAAGATAACAGAGAAGGTTAGTGGGGAAAGCTGCTGGGGACAGAGTGTAAGAAGGAGTTTGTGGTTTGGCCAAGGCCCTGGGGGGCAGCAGAGGTGGGGCAGCTACAGAACTACAGCTACAGTTTCTTCCAGCCCCAGGCCCACCTGGTGGGAGGAATTAAGTGGCACATCAGAGCAGGAGTGCAGAGCATGCTGAAGATCAAAGTCCAGTCCCGGGCGGGGGTTCTTGGGGAAGGAGGAGTGCTGGTGTGACAGAGCTGGCACATCCCCCCAAGATTGGAACATAGTCCTGTATACTCTACAAGCAGTCATACAAGCAGCTGAAAAACTCAAGGTTCAAGTAAGTGGGCTGGGAACATGGCCAGGCAGTGAAAACGCACCCAGATTCAGTCTCAGACTTTGGAATCTTTCTTTGGTGACAAAGAAGACCAAAACATACTGCCAGAAGAATTCAACAAAGTCAAAGAGCCTACAACAAAAGCCTCCAAGAAAAACATGAACTGGTCTCAGGCCATGGAAGAGCTCAAAAAGAATTTGGAAAAGCAAGTTAGAGAAGTAGAGGAAAAATTGGGAAGAGAAATGTGAAAGATGCAAGAAAACCATGAAAAACAAGTCAATGACTTGCTAAAGGAGACCCAAAAAAATACTGAAAAATATACTGAAGTAAACAACACCTTAAAAAACAGACTAACTCAAATGGCAAAAGAGCTCCAAAAAGC
>JAQQSZ010017548.1:0-10777 GCA_028646595.1 Phalanger gymnotis | reverse complement strand
AAAAAAAAAAAAAGGCAAGAAAACAGGGAAGGACCACAAGCACACCCAATAAGGAACATGGTACAGTGGAATCATTGAGTGAGTCAGCCAGGAGACCTAGGTTCTAATTTGTTACAAACCGGCCTCATGTAACCTCTCTGCTCTCCTCAGTGTCCCCAGCTGTAATAGCTAGGCAGTCCCTTTCAACGTTAAAAGATCTGGCTTAGGGCCCAACTTGGGGGAGAGGGAGCAGAGGGGTGTGGCAACCGGCCTCACCTTTCCTGTCCCTCACTACTCCACATCACCACTGCAGGAGTCTGGGCGGGGAAGAAAGTGGCTGATTAACCCAGCCTAAAAGAAAGGGGAAATCAGGAACAGACAGGAGAGCAAGGTGGAGAAGAGGGATACTTTACATCGATATTCCTCATGATGACGCATTTTCCGTTGGTGTAGAGAAAATTGTTGCCTTTTGGGTCTCCTCCAATGATTTTGGAAACCCCTCTTTCAACCTGTGGCAGGCTGGCAAACACTTTCTCTGCAGAGAGAGAGAAACGCACAAATGCAAACGCTGTATTGGCGCCCACCTAGCCTGGCTTGGGGCGGGGGTGGGGAGGGGGATAGAAGCTAGAGGGCGAGCCACATTTGACACCAGACTGCATCCCCTTAGCACCTGTTGCAGCGAGCTATTAGCATGCCAGGCTCCCAGTAACTCCCGTTAGCAAGAGAAGGGCTGCCCATCCATTTTAAGGAAGGGCATAGGAGTGGGAGACCTCGAGTCATTTCGCCTTTGGGGGTACGCTTCCCAGGGGAAAATGTTTTTTTTTTTTCAGAGAAAGAAAGGGAGAGAAAACTGCTCCCCAGGCACACCTGGTGGCCCCACGGGACTTCTGCATGTGCATAAGTGGAGGAAAGAACCTACCCCAGGGAGAGGTGGGGATGTGTTTCCGCATTGCGAGCGAGGGCGCCTTCCCATTCAAACCACCCCAACCCCCAATGCCGGGGCAGTGCCCGGGCACTGCGCCCCCTCCTCGCCACCCCACCCCCTCTATACCCTGTCCCCCCCAGTCGGGGAAGGCCGGATAGGGCAGCCGGGCTGGGGATTTCGTAAAAAGCTCAAGAACCCCGGGACATTGGAGGACGGGGTCTGGGCAGGGGACGTCCTCAGTGCCCAAGAAGCGGCTGCACATACTTACTGATCTCGTAAGGCATCTTCGCCCACTTGTTACCGCGGCCGCCGGGTCCCGCCGCCCAAGCAAAGTACCCTGCCCAACCCCAAACCGCAGAGCGCCCAGTGCCGGAGAAGAGCCGCCGCCTGCTGCTGCTGCTGCTGTAGGTACTGCTCTCGTTCCCGCTCCGAGGCCGCTCCGGTCCCGGTCTCGCAGCTGCAGCAGGGGCAGGCGGCGCCCAAGCCTTCTACAACCCGGAAGCGAGAGCCCAGCGAGCAGCCCTCGCCGAGCTTTGACCATATATAGTCAACTGCACAGCTTCGAGCCTGCGCGGACACCGAGCCCTTCCCCCTCGCAGCCCCTCCCCCTTTCATCCCTTCCCCCTGGAAGTGACGCCACGCCACGGGCCTCCCGCTGAGCCCTGAAAAAGGCGACGGGCGGAGGGTGGGCTCAGAGCGTTCCCAGGAGAAGGGATGGAACGCTGCGGGCCGGGCACGCATTTAGCTGGGAGGCCTTGGGCCAGGAAGGGCTGCTACTCTGGGCTTCTTTCTTCTCTTTTTTTTTTTTCTCTCTTACTGCTGAAATTTTTAGGCAGGCGTTTTACCGGCCCAGGACAAACGAGCCTGGCGGAGGCCCGAGTGCAGTTCGGCCGGGGCTCGGGGTGGTGCCCGGGTTGCCTAGCAGCGGGGTCTAGCGAGGAAGCCTCCCCGCCGTTTGTGGGCTGTGGCCGGTGCTTCCAGCTGGGCGCCCCACGTTCTTCAGGGGATCGCTGGGCTGAAAAAAGCTAATAGGCTTGCTTGTGCTTTTTCCCTACTGTTTGTCTTTCAGTTTTGGATGTGGGGGGAGAGTTTGTTTCAGCATGGCGGGGAGGAAATGGGCAGTGGGGGGGGGCGTCTCCCAGGCGAACGCTCCCTTTTATTTAAAAGACTGCTGAAGTGAGAAGAATCGAGGAGCTTTAAACCCTAATATCTCTTTTCCTCCTCCCCACCCCCCCTTTCGTAGGGAGAGGACGACGGTGGGGTTTGTGGGGGAAGGGAAACCTGCAAGCCCATTCTAGAAAGGCTGTGTCCAGTGAGGAAGAGAAGAGGGCGGTCACCACGGAGCCTCTTGTTTTTTCTTGATAGGGAGGAGGAGGTATTTCCCCCAAAATTGAAATGGCCATTCCTTACAAAAAGGCTAGAGTGTGTGGTCCCTTGGGGCTGCCTTTCAGCAAAACTTGCCCGGTTTGTAGAAAGAACGGGCCAGGAAGAAAACAAGGGCAGTTAGGTGTGGCTAGTTTTTTGTTTCTTTTTACTCTTACCCAATAAGTCAAGGGTTCCTAACCTGAGGTCCCTAAGTTTCGTATTGACCCTGAACTTAGTATTTTTATTTTCACTAACCCACTGAAATGAAGGGTTTTGGGAAGGGGGGTGGGTGGGGTGGTGTCTGTAGATTTCACTAAACTGCTCAAAGGTGTTTTGGGGAGGGGAAAGTAACTACCTGAGTTAAGTAGGTATAGCATACTTTCTTTAAGTGAGGGAAAGGAAAATAAGTTAAAAATCGGGAGAAAACGCCACGCATAGGAGATAATACCATTGAAGGATCCGTCTTAGAGCTTGAAGTATGTTAGAGGAACATGTGGCAGGTGATATTCCTTGCCAGGGAGTGGAGTCAGGTGAAACAACTCGATAGAAATATGCTCTGAAAATAAGTGACAAGGCTGTGATTCAGAAACGTAGATTTTTGCAAAGGGCTCTAGTGTCCCTTTGGGTAAAAGGGGCATCCAGTAGTAAATACTGGGATATTTGTGTCTTTGAATCTACTACTAGCTCAAAAAAAAAACCAGCCCCCCCCCCCCAAAAAAAAAAACACCTTGACTCCAAGGCATCTCCTAGCTCTTAAAAGGCAACAAGGTGTTGCAGTGTGTAGGGCTAGGACTTGGAGGAGGACCTGACTGAAATGAGTATGACTTTGGGACCAGTCACTTAACCGTTGTCTGCCTCAGTTTAAGTTGTTGAGTGGTTATGATACATACACTCCTGGGCACCTTGTGGAATGAGATATTTGTAAAGCACCTGACCTTAGCATATGACTATAAACCCCTTACCCTTGTCAGACTTGTAACAAATAACTGGACTCTGAATCAGATTTCTCAGCTTAGAAATGGGAAGAGGACAGAGGGTATAAGTTAAATAATGGGTATTAAACTGGCCAGTCTGAGGTCCAGCTCTGTTTTATTTTGAAAAACAAGTGTGCGAAGCAGAGACGCTTGGGATGACTAAAAAAAATAACCAACAGAAGCATTTACAGTATTAGCTCTCCCTTGGGGATCCTAGGCTCCTTTTGGTGAAGTCTGCAAAGCCTGAACTGTTTCCATGTCACTAAGATCTTCCTTGCCTTTCAAAATGCTCCTTTTTCCAACTCCATATGTGTGTGAGGCCATGTTTTCTTCATATGCTTCAAAGTATACTTTGGAAGCGTATTTCATATGCTACCAAAACAACATATTGCAGCAGATTGAATGCAAAAGAAGCTAGGAGAATCCAGCTGTCCTTTATTAAGCCTCTTAAGCCAGGCATTAGAGAATTGCAAAAAATAATGTAAAACAATGTCACTTTTCTCAGTAAATCTTGTTTTAGAAGTTACTTTTCATTGAAAGGTTGTTTTTAATATCAGTGAGATCATTGTCATTTTAAAATGAATTGCTATTTGTTTTAAATTTGTGTTTCCTGATACAAATAAATGCCAATAGATAAAACACATAGCAAAGCCTTTTTGGAGTCCTCGGTGTAAATGGCCTAAGTCCAAAAACTATGAAAATGCCTTGGTTACCCAATGGTCATAATAAAGGGAATGATTTGAACACATCAGTACTCAAACGTTTACTTGCAAAAAAATGTCTTATAGTTCTCTGTGATTCCTGTTTCCATATCTCTTCTTTGTCATGCTGAGGCAGTAGCTAATTGGGGTTATTTTTCAAAATTAACTCAAACAAAAATCTGAGATCACTTGTCTAGTGGGTTATTTTGCCAAGTACATGTGCGAAAGAGCCCCACTCCCCCTGCCCCGCCCCCCTTTTCTTTGTTGCAAAGAAATCATTAAGGAAAGAAAAACCAAGAATATCCTTCACCAAAGGCTGGGTAATGTGACCCTGCCCATCATTATCAAGCAATGGGATGGAATGAATGTTCAGTTGGAAATATCTAGTTGTCTTGGTCTACTGAGGAGACATTAGTTATGAAGAAATATTAATGCTTATCTCTGCACCAGATAAAACTCAAATCTGTAGAGACAAAACCGGGTGTGGTTCCTCCTTTTTTCCGGGAGCAAATAAAAAGGGCTATTGAACGTTTAAAGCCATTTACAACTATGCCCTTTTCTTTCGTAAAACGTTTATACTTCTATATGTCAGCTCCAAGAAATTGGTTAAAACGGCCTGCTCCTCTTAACACACTATTATCTTCCGGTTGTGGCGCTGTTGCATTGGCTGTCTGCACTTTGCCCAGAATACTTTTCGATCGTTTGCCTGCCTTGCCTTCAAGACTGAGCTAATTCTACCAACTGCCAAAGGTCTTTGGTCTACTTGAAATCTTATCTGCTGTTTAAAGGTTGCAAGTGGCTGACACCTGAAATACTTAACCTGGGTGATTAACTAGAAGGTAATCGGCTACGGTGACTCATATTTGAATGTCTTGGAAGCTTGTCAGGCTAAGAGAAACCTCTTAATAGTCCAATATTTGGCATAAGGGGAAACTTTTTTTTTTGCTGTGCACTTCAATCTCAATAAGAACTTGAATGTTCATAGGCCCTTCAAAGAAACTGGAAAATTCCTGTAAGCTAATAATGATAGTCAAAACAGCAATCTAACTAGTATTAAAAGGAACACTTTCAAGGAGGGGAGGGAGGGGGAAAAATTTTAAAACTTAGGGAAGCGAATATTGAAAACTAAAAATAAATTAACAAAAAGAAAAAAGTAACACTTTTGTACGCTTAGAGCAGTAAATTGAAAGAATGTTAACTTTTTATTGTCAACCCCAGCCTTCCATGGAAAGGATTGGGTGAACAACATAGAACTGACTGCTCAAATGGACAGAATTCAACTAACTAAATATTATTGAATGAAGAATGAATCCTTTCACCTTACTGTCAGCACAATACACAAGTTTTGTTTCAAGCTTTAATAAAGCCTGAAGGCTTAACTCTTCCACTTACTAACTCTGTGATCCTAGGCAAGTTATTTAACCCTGGTCTGTCTCCATTTTCTTAACTGTAAAACGTGGGAGTCTTAACCATCCCCCAGGTTGGTTGTGAACATCAAGAGACTTTTGTAAAAGCACTTAAACAGTACCTGGCACATGGCAGGTGCTTAATAAGTGCTCATTCTCTTCCCATCTTCCATTCTGGGTAGAAGTATTCCTGAGCCCTTTAAAAGTAGGCGTTGCTAGCATGTGATCTTGTTAGATATTGGTGATGAACCCAAAAGCATTAAGGGGTTGGCCAGGATACAACTGGGAAAATGCCATAGTACCAATTAAAACCGGTTTTAGGACAAAGACACCTACTGCAGGTTCTGGGGATGCAAATAAATTGAACTTTCTCAGAAGGATAAATTGCCTCAGGCATGGAATTGGCTCTTGAAATAGGCTGTTCTACAGTTTAGAAGTACCTGTCTCATCATAACTATCTTCTTGTCACTTTGAACCACTATGTTGTGTTCTTATGATCACAGCCTCTCATCTGTCATCTTGTGCCATGTACTAAGGAAGTACTGGGCATCTTAAGAGGCTTTTTTTTTTCCTTCTGTAATGAAGCAATCAAGTGATAACTTGGCCACCTGACATGGAACAAACCTAATGTGGGTGAGAATTATCCTAGCAAAAACAATATTTTCAGTGAAGCTCAGGCTATTAGGTTTTCTCCTTATTTTATTGCCTTGAGCCTCATGCTTTAAGTCCTTGCATGACATGGTTGAGCTGCTTCAATGAAGAGATGAAACCATCTGGGCCTGCTGCTGGACTCCTGTCTTTTTCCCCTGCAGAAGGTCTTTTATTTGGTTGCTTGCTAATACCTTGGTGCCTGAGTTAATATGATAGACTTAAGTAGATCTGTAACCTCATTAACGTGGGCACAGATGAGTCTCCAAAATGATCTTTCCCTGAGGGAGATTCCCAAGATTAGACTAGGAGAAGCAGCAGAGGAGACCACAGATGTCTTGGTTCCTGATGGGCAATTGAACTTGACAAGTTTAAGAAGTTGCTCTGAGTGCGGCCGTGTTGGTAGGAGTTGTCCTGCTATTTCATAGGGTTATAGATGGAATTGGAAAGGAACCTTACAATTCCATCTAGTGGACTATATTCATTAAGTGCTTTGCTCTTTACACTGTGGCGTGCTGTGCCTCAGTTTGAGAGACTAGGAGATTTCAAACTCTGGCCTCTAATCCTATGTGTCTGTGGGATACTAGGAAAGACTTTGAAATAATCTGAAGCTTTTCAAAACATGAGTTTCTCCCAGAAGATGTACCCAATGAACCACACTCACGCTTCACTTTTCGGCATCTCTAGGTATATCTACATTTGCCTTCAAGAAAGCCTTCTAAGAAAGGAGTTTGGTAATGGAGAAACTTGCCTTCCAGCTCTCATCTCAAATGCTACTTGACCTTGATAAGTCAGTTTAGTCTTACTGAGCTTTAGAGGGTGCAAAATGTGGGTGCCACTTAAGTGGGACTGAAAGTATTGGTGGGATCCCTTGAAAATATTGGCTTGTTATTTTTTTCAAATGGATTTTCTCTTTAAGCCAGTATGTACAAAGTAGGGGAATGTGTCTAGGTTTTTTTAAATTACTTGAGATCTCATTGCTGTAGACAGTCTTGCCTGTGATAACACAACCTGCATTGTGCATTCCTTGTCTGTCCTCACATAAATTCACTAGGAGCATCCTTAGTTTCTTTTATTCTGGATACCAGTGGAGCACATTGGAGGTCTACTGGTTATCTCTGACTTGCTTTACCCTGGTTCCTCCATATGCTTATAATCCTGTTCATACTTTTCTTGTGCCTCTTGCCAGCTGTCTCATGATTCATGTGCACCACTGATTACAAATCGATGTTAAAAAAAAGTTTTTGTTTGAGAAATGAGGGAGAATGGATATTGACTATTTCATAAAGGTGATAAAGCCTTTCCTGTTCCTGCCTGTACAAGTGATGCATGCTTAGATGTAAGCTTTACAGGTTATCCTTCTGTATCATCTCAATAAGTATTTTCTAGCCCTGTGTCCCATTTTGTGAAAGCCTTGGCCAGATACTCAAGGAGCTACAGATCTCATCCAGAAGTTCTGCAGTATATTGGGGTTAAGGTCATCAGCTACAATTAATTATCCATGGTCTCTAGGGACTCTATTTGAGTTGCACTCTGTTCTGTTCCGGTTAGGCTCCACGACACTGGTGAGCACCTTGGGCAAGTTATCTGTTGTCTTGTGCCTTGCCTAAAAGTAATAATCATATCATTTGATTTGCTTATCAAGAAGAAAGCTAGCAGCAGAGGGGTTAGAATATTAACTTGTTTGTATAATGTTTCACATGAAAACACATGGAACAAAATGACTAATGAGGACATGTTTTATGTGATTGCATAGGTCTTCTTACTATTTTGGGAGGGGTGGGAAGGAGGGACAATTTGGAACTCAAAACTTTAAAAAGAATTAAATGTTTTTACATGTAATTGGTGGAAAATAAAATATTGTAAAAGTTAAAATTACGCCATTTATGCTTTAAAAAAAGATGGGGGGAGATGAACCATAACTCCTCACAACATAAGCACTGGATGGCGAAATTAATTTGGAGAGCTTGGCGAGATCTATGTAAGGGAATCAGGAGGGAATTTTAGAATGAAAATGGAAGAAAGAGAACAAATGAAAGGGGAAAAGATGTCTCGTGTAATGGAAGTTGTAGCAACAGGCCTGGACTCCTTGGTAATGAATAGAGTAGCTTAGGAAAGCTTACTGTATACACAGGTGCTCTTCACTGTGGGCAGCTATCGAGAGCATTAAGGGGTGGGTAAGTCCACAAGGTATCTGAAAGAAGGGGCAATACTAACAAATCAAGGAAGAGATGGGGCCACATAGTTCTGGGAAAGTGACGCCATGTGTAGGAGAGCTAAATTATTAGTATTCGTGTACATCTGGTGCCCTCTGCTGGCTTTAGGTAACTCCGCGCTAACCTTCTATATTCCTCTCATTTATTGGTGTTTTTCTATTGAACTTAAAACCTACCAAGCAATAGCCACCACCACCAAGCTGGTCTCAAACCTCTACTGCGTTAGTAATTTTGGTTTGAATTTGGATTGAGTGTCCCTCTTGCTTCCACGTTTTGTGTGTCTAATCTGCCTTTTCTTAGCCTAAATGGAAATCTCGTTCACATCTGAGGCAGAAGCAATTGAAGCTGATGCAACATTTAACCCACCCAGGTTTCCAGATTTGTGGCAGTGAGCTTCACACAGCCCCTATTGCAGGTGGGAAGTATCTGTGAAAGTCTTGCTTCCCATAGGATGGCCTTGGCTATTCTCAAAATTTTTCTTAGGACATGTGACAGGTGAAGGGCCATGTCTAGCCTTTGAGTCAGCTTAGGGATAATTCTGTTCAAGTCTTTTTGGGGAGGTTATCAGCAGAAATAATTGGTTATGATCGTATAGGTCTCTCTGAGATTCTACCTTGTCATGAGAGCCAGATCCTATTGGGTCTGGTGAAGGATTAATGTATAGGCAGAAGAGGGGAGGGGTCTTTGCTGTCTCTTTGAACAAGGAAATGGGAATCTAATCTCCTCTGCTGGAGGGTTGAAGATACTGGGGACTACCATAAAGATTCTGCCATGCTCTGTTATGGCCTGGAGGGTAGTATAGCTATCAGCTGAAATACAGATGTGTACAGCATGACAATTTACTGGGCCAATGTTTTCCTTGACAGGAAGGGCTGACTAGCTCAGCCTCTGGCTTTGTTTCTACAGCCTTGAATTTTTAGTGGTTCAGAATACTGTTCCACTTTTTCATATTGTAGCTACATTTTTTTTTTACTTTTGAAAAACTGTTCCTATACCTTGACTATTTCTTTTTTGAAAGAATTACCCTCAGGTATTGACATCTTTAAGCATACAACTTTTTTTTTAAACCAAGGTATATGAGGGTTTTTCTCTTTATCAGGTGTCATTTTTTTCTAGCTTGTTCATATAATTTTTTTTTGTAATTAGTCGTCTTTTTTTTTAATCTCCTTTATCCTAGCTTGTAAAATGAGGGAGTCAGACTTGATGACTGACCTTTAAAATGATGCTCTCATTCCCTCATAGGAAAGGTTTCAGTGGGGGTGGGAAGGGGAAGATGGCATTAAGGAGAAATGCAAAGAAAAAAACTCTAAGAGGAAAAAAAGGTTTACAATGAGCATCTCACCACATGAAACAACATACTAAGCTTAAAGAAGGATATTCTGCCTAAATATAAAATGTTAAACAATTAACCCAGGTCTCTTTTAGAGAATTGCCCTCAGACAATTAGTGTTAAGCACCAGACACTGTTGGAGAATAAATATGCTCTTTTATTATAAATAAAAATACATTTTACATATGCAGACCCACATCTTTTTACAGAAAGGTGTTTCACTTCTCTAGGACTGAGATATTTTACCAAATTGTTTGCTAGTTTTCCCAGCACTAATGGACAAAGTTGGAAAAATGGAAAAAGTTCCTCTGTCGTTTCTGGTGCTTTTCTTGTACGTGAGGCTTCTCAATCTTGCTTGTCTGATCTGTGCCTTTGGCTTATTTCTTGCTCTCTGTCCTCTTCTCGTATACATATGGTACCACCATTACAAAACAGCTTGGTGACCATAGATTCATGTTGTGTTTTCCGAGTCAGTCTTTGGTGCTTGGTGTGCCTTATGGCTGGCTAGATTTGTATCACAGGATTTGAATTTGTTGGGTTTTTTTTTTGCTGGATATCCACCGCTTTGCTACCATTTTTCTCAGCGTCTGTTTTAAATCCTTTATTCTGAGCTTTTCATTAAAACTTCTAATTCCACTCTTCCAGTTTTTCTGGGGGTGGGATGTGTGTGTGTTATGGTCAGGTCCTAGTAAGCGTACGCTATTCATAGCCTTTTCTGTTATGAGATGTGAGCCAAACTCCCAGGCTACTCTGACCACACCCAGTTTGACTGTTACTGGAATGACTTTCCTTCTATCCCATGTCTTATGAGTTCATTTTATTCTCCTGTATTTCTCTTCATACTGTTCTCTCTCTCTCTCTCTCTGGGCACCTGTTTCTTTTGGTTGACCTTGCTCCATAAGAAATACAGTTGAGTTTCTCCAGCAGTCTTGGGTCTTCAGTCTTCATGGCCTGCTGTCAATACTGACATAATGCCATATTGGGAAGCTTGGGTTTGGCTATGAGGGAGAGCTTAAAGATATAAATATTTAGATATGTAGATATAGACAAATATATAGATATTTAGATATATTTGACTTAATTTTTTTTTTTCAGTGGGGAAGGCAGGGCAATTGGGGTTAAGTAACTTTGCCCAAGGTCATACAGCTAGTGTGTCAGGTATCTGAGGTGAAGTTTGAACTCAGGTCCTCCTGACTCCAAGGCCAGTGCACTCCACTCACTGCATCACGTAGC
>JAQQSZ010017547.1:0-10778 GCA_028646595.1 Phalanger gymnotis | reverse complement strand
GTTTCTTTCTCCAGGGTAGCTAGGTGACACAGTGGATAGAGCGCCAGGCCTAGAGGCAGGAGGACCCATATTCCTGAGTTCATATCTGGCCTTGGACACCTACTAGCTATAGGACCCTGCGAAAGTCACTTAACCTTGTTTGCCTCAGTTTCTTTATCTATCAAGTGAGCTGGGGAAGGAAATGGCAAACCACTCCAATTTCATTGCCAAGAAAACCCCACACAGGGTCATGGAGAGTGAGACACAACTGAAAGATGACTCAACAACGACAAACCTCTCTCCTGACCTCCTTTCTAGCATCTCCAACTACCTAGTGAACATATTGAACTAGGTGTCCCTTAAGCATCTTAAACTCGACATGCCTCAAGCTGAATTCACTCATTTTCCCCCAAACCTTCCTCTCTTCTTAGCTTCCTGCCTATTGTTGAGAGTACCACCACCCTACCTGTCATTCACACTCACAACCTAGATGTCATCCTCAACTATTCACTCTTACCCTCTCCCAAATACATTTGTTGACAGGTCCTGTTGATTTTGCTTTTACAACATTTCTTGCATATGGCCCCTTCTCTCTCTTGACACTGCCACCACCCTGGCACAAGCTCTCATCCCCTCATGGCAAGACCACTGCAATAGCCTCATGCTTGGCTTCCTTCCTCAGACAGTCCGTCTTTCACTCAGCTATCCAAGTGATCTTCTTAAAATGCTGGTCACCCTTCCTTCTCAGTCCCCACCCCCACCCTTCAATTTCAGGGACTCCTTATTACCTACAGGACTAAATATAAAATCCCCTGTTTGGTTTTAAAAGCCCTTCATAATCTGGCCCCTTCCAACATTTCAGTCTTTTTGCTACCCTCCTTGTACTCAACAATCCCTTGACTCTGACCTGTATGTTCCTTATTTGCTGTCCCCATTCCTGGAATGCTTTCACTCCTCATCTTCACCTCCTAGCTCTCCTAGCTTCCTTCAAGTCTCAACTAAATTCCTATTTTCTTCAAGAAACTCCTTAATGCTAGTGCCTCACCCCTGCGATTATTTCCAATTTATTGTGTATATACTTTGCATATTGTAGTTTACATTCTATGCAGGGAATCTTTTTTTGCCTTTCTTTGTATCCCCAGGTCTTATCATAGTGCCTAGCACATAGTAGGCATTTAATAAATGCTTGTTGATTTGACTTACATCTTTGGAGGTAAGCTGTCACTGATAAAATGGTGGACCTACCAATGTACCAAAGAGCCAAGCTACAGAGAGATTTGGTATTAGCAAGTTAAAAAAATCAGTTCCAGTTATGAAAGTATGAATTGCAAGAAGAAGAAGAATCTGGGGCTCAAATGGTAAAACAAAAAATCCACAGGGAAGGGGTGGGGGCATGAGATAATAGGGCATTGAGACAGAATTCAAGACAATCGGCTTCCAAGACCTAGTAAAATAATGTTTGTAAAACTATCTGCAACCCCAAAGCCATATAAACAGTGAACTATTGTTAGTATCATTATTATCACAGTCCTGGACGTTCTTCTTCTTTTAAAATTTATTTATTTCTTTTTAGTTCACATTCATTACAACATTCAGTTCCACAAGCTTTAGAGTTTTAAATTTTCTCCCCCTCCCTATCCTTTCCCCTCTCCAAGACAGCATGCAATCTAATGCAGGCTCTACATATACATTCATAGTAAACATATTTTCACATTAGTCATGTTTTAAAGAAGAATTATAACCCATGGAATGAACCACAAGAGAGAAGAAACAAAACAAAACAAAACAAAAAAAAAGAGCAAGAGCAAATGGTAACCTTCGATTTGCATTCAGACTCCACAGTTCTTTTTTCTGGATGTTAACAGCCTTTTACATCGTGAGTCTTTTGGAGTTGTCTTAGAACTTTCTATTGCTGAGAAGAGCCAAGTCTATCAAAGTCACTCATCACACAATGTGTCTGTAACTGTGTACAATGTTCTCCTGGTTCTGCTCCCTTCACTCACCATCAGTTCATATATGTCTTTCCAGGTTTTTCTGAAGTCCACCTGCTTGTCATTTCTTATAGCACAATAGTATTCTATTACATTCATATAACACAACTTGTTCAGCCATTCCCCAATTCCTGGGTATCCCCTCAATTTCTAATTCTTTGCCACCACAGAAAGAGCTGCTATAATTATTTTTCTTCACGTAGGTCCTTTTATGGGCATTCTTCTCAACAAGCCATATGACCCTGGGCAAGTCATTTCACCATTTGGGCCTCAGTTCCCTCATTAGTAAAATGAAAGGGTTTACTAGATGATGTGAGAGCCTTCCTGGTTCTAATATTCCATGTTCTATGCTGTGAGTTCTTTTCCAGCTCTGTCATTCCATTTTCCAGGTCCCTACGGGACCAGCTGTAGCATCTGAACCATGTTCAAAGGTTCATTCTAGCACTAACATTCTGCGTCTTTTGTTCATAGGTCTTTTACAGCTTTCCCATCCTGCGATTCTTGTGACCTGTTGTAATCCTGTAATCCTTGTAATCCTGTGACCACAGAATGAACTTCAGATGGAGATATCCTGACCTTTTAACTAGTTAATTAACCAAACCTCTCTTCACTGTTTACCATTTAATTAGATGATTAAATCAAAAGCAAAAAGCTGAAGGGACGCCTTTTTACTTTTGACTTAACCTTTAGCTCTTTGCCTTCAGTTGTCCGATCTGAAATTCAAGGTCAGAATCAGCTCCCCATCCCCTCCAGGCTTTGACATTAGCACCTTCCTTTGGCTGACAGTGGTCCTACCAGTAGCCTGGGCTCAGCCACCTGAAATGGTCAGGGCTCCAGCTGAACAGCTCCCTCTTTACCAGGAATCTTTCTCTTTTCCCTCTTTCACCTAATTAATTAGCTAGTTAATCCCCGTGTCTGAATAATAATAATGTTGATGATAATGAGCCTGATTCATCTAATGCATAACAATCACATCAGGTCAGACGCAGATAGTGCATTAGGTGAGGAGAGGTTAGACCTGGATTAAAGTCAGAACACTTGCATATACACGCTGCAAGGCCTCGGGTTTTTTCATCCCCTTCTCCGAGCCTCAGTTTCTTCATCTGTAAAGTGAAGATAATGATATTTGTCAATTGGAATTCATAACCTTTTATGATTTGTAAATCTTTTAAAGTGTGCAAAGGGTTTTATGTACGTCATCTCACGTGATTGCCATAACGACCCCACGGAGTAGGTGTTATTATTATCCCCACTTTATGGATGAAGAAAATGAGGTTAAAAAAGATTAAATAACTCCTATGGTCACCCAGACAGGAAGTGTCTGGGGGTCAATTTGAACTCAGGTCTTTCTGACTCCAAGTCCAACACCATATCAACTCTGTCTAGCCTATGAGGATTAAATGTGATTATCTATATAAGTTACTACATTATGCCATTTGCTGTTGTTATTGCTAAGTCATTTCTGATTCTCCATAATCCCATTTGGGGTTTTCTTGGTAAAGATACTGAACTGATTTGCCATTTCCTTCTCTAGCTCATTTTATGGATAAGGAAACTGAGGCAAATAGGGTTATCTGACTTTCCCAGGGTCACACAGCTAGTAAGTGTCTGAGGACAGATTTGAACTCAGGAAGATGAATCTTCCTGACATGAGGACCAGCACTATCCACTGCACCACCTAGCTGCCCCATTTATACCATATCACAAGGGAAAATCCATTGTCCAAGGAAGTTGTGCCTCTCAGATTTTGTGCACAGCCTCTGTCTCCTCAGACCCTCAGTGGCATTGGGCCACATGGTAGTGTGATGTATCAGAAGAAATGAATCGAGCACCAGGGATGCAGGATGCTCTGTTAGTAGTTTCCTATGTGATATTCAGCCTATCACTACTGTTTTCTAGACCACCAGTTCTTTAGCTAGAAGATGAGGGAGTGGCCCAAGATGCTCTCTAAAGCCTCTTTCAACACTTACATCCTGTAATTGATTGGGTCGTATGTTGAGAAAGATTTTCAACCCAAAGAGGGGAAATAAAAGAGTTTTTATCTACTATGAGTTAACCTGAAAAAAAATCTATTAACCCAGAATGACCTGTTCTCTGAGAAACCTGGCTCATACAGGTTTTCCTGTGATTTTGGTATAGCTCAGTCTGGCTGCTCTCACCTTGTGTCTGCAGTTTTGAAAACCCTAGCATCCTGCTCATGTCAGAATTATTGATGGTCGGTGTTGGAAAGGATCTCAGAGACTATCTGGTCAGTGCCCTAACTGAAGCCCAAGTACTTTCAGTAGCAGGCCTGAACAAGCAGTCAGCTCGCCTGGACTGCCAGTGTTAGAAGCCCTTTACCCCCAGAGACAACTGTCCCATAGCTTTGATTCTTAGAAAGTTCTTTCTTAAAACAGAGCCTAAATTTGCACCTGTGAAACTCTCGCCTGTTGGCCCTAGATCTGCCTCCTGAGGCCAAGCTGAACCAATCTAATCCCTCTTCCAGAAGACAGCTCTTCAAATAGTGGACAGCTGATGGTTGATTTATTTACTCACTTATGAATAAATACCATGTCCCTCCTTAAGTCCCCTCCAGGCTAACCCTCTCTAGAATATAAAACCTTAGGTCTAGGACAGGAAAGGACCTCAGAAACCATCTAACACAACACTGTCATTTAGATGAGGAAACTGAGGCCAGTGAAACAATGTGTCTTACCTAGAGTCACAAAGTTAAGTGTCAGAGACAAGACTTTTACCCGGTTGTATCCTACTACCTCTCATTTTTAAACCATTTTTCCTATGGCACCGTTTCCAGTTGCTTCCCCATCCTGGTCAACCTCCAATTTTTTCCCATTGTACTTTCTTTAAGAGCCTGGAGCTCTCATCTTGTCCCTAGATGTAGTTATCCAGCCAGGATTATTCTCCTGGCGAGTATCCCCACATACTGCCATCTTTATGGACTTCCTAACTACTGCTCATCAAGATTGACTCATCCTCTGTCTCACTCTTTCAGGAGCCTGTTCTCTGCTATATGACAATAGATGCCATTTGATTACTCAAATAAGCTAACTTGAGCCTAACTGTGAATGAATGGGTGAATGAGGTGACCTGAACTGAACTCAATACTCTACATGTGAGTTGAGAAGGGAAGAGTAAAGAAGAACTACTATCCTTCCTCATTCTGGACACTTGTCCCTCTCCTCAAACTAGTTTTCTTGACTGCTGTATCACACTGACTTATACTGAGCTCAAAGTCCATTAAAACTAGCAGGTTTTCTTAAGAAACAAAAACAAAAACAAACCATATACATATACACATATGTACGTGTGTGTATTCAAAGGGCAAGGGTCTCCCATTGCATCCTGGGCCATCTCCAGTCATCCTGATGAATATCTGGCCACTGGACCCAGATGGCTCTGGAGGAGAAAGTGAGGCTGGTGAGCTTGCACAGCCCTTCCTCACTCAAATCAAAGTCAAGTGCAAGTCATGTCATCATTTACCTGATGCTGTGGTCCTCTTCTAAAACGAAGGACAAACACAACAACAATATTATATACATATATGTATTCATGCATTTGTTATTTCTCCCTCCCACAAATTATCATAAGAAATGAGCAGCTTAGCAAAACAAATTCCCTCATTGATGAGGTCCAAAAAGGTATGTCTCCTTCTGCATTTTAAGTCCATTACCTGTCTGGCAGGAGGTGGGGGAGAGTGCTTCATCTTCAGTCCTGTGGCCCCATGACTTCTTTTTCAAAGGAAGTGTAATGTAAGTATATAGTCCCTGCACTGGGCTTTTGAAGCTCATTTTTGAATCCAAATGTATGACTTTAAAAATTATCCCTTTTGAATTCCTTCTTATTCAATTCAGCCCAACATCTCAGCTTAGAAATACCATTTTAGATCATCTTTCATTCAGTGTTTTAAACTGTCTCTCGCAACTTTGTGTAATCTTCAAATACGATTAAAAAGGAAGATATCTCTGCCTCTGTCGATAGAGATGTTACAACACAGGCCCATGGGTGCTTTCCTAGAGTGTAAACACCACCATTAACTACACAAATTGATATAGACATACTAATAGTCATAGGATCTTTGGCTTGGGTGTGGAGGGAACCTTCATAATCTCTAGTACAACCCCTTTATTCTATAAAGGAGACAAATGGGATGTGGAGAAGGTAAGACTTACCCAAAGTCATTGAGTCCCTAACTCCAAATCCAACATCCTTTCAATGGTACATTAAGAACAAGTTTAATAATGAAAATAATAGATATTTATGCAATGTCTTAGGTTTGCAAAGTGCTTCAAGTGTAATATCTAATTTAAATAATAATAATAATGATAATAGCATTTACTAGCACTATAAAGTTTATAAAGGACTGCATCAAGATTGTCTCACTTTATCCTCACGAGGCTTCTGAGAAGTGGGTGTTTTTTTATTATCTCCATTTTATGGATGAGGAAACTGAGGTAAACAGAGGTTAAGTGACTTGCCAGGGTCATACAGCTTACAAGGGTCTGAGGCTGCATTTGAACTCAGGCCTTCTGCAGATATTATCTTCCTTTTACAGAGGAGAAACCTCAGAGGCTCAGAGGTTAAACAACTTGTCCAGGGTCACACAGCTAATTTAGTGTCAGAGCCAAGATTGAAACCTAGGTCCCTTGGCTCCAACTCCATGTCTCTTTCTACTTAGGACATATTGCCATGGAAATGCAGCTCTGAGAATTGTTTTGTAAACTGGGTAAGCCAGGCTTAGCCAAAGTGGGGTGATCCTGAGTTAGCAGGGAGGCTATCCCTAGTCCTACGATCCTATATCTTCCACTGTCCCAGTCACCCTGATGTTTCCTTGCACTTGAGAATCTGCTGCTATCACAGACGTACATTTCTACCCCAAACCAAAATGGATTTCCATGGAAATGAGTCTGGATACAAAATAACCCTGAATCAGCCTATGAATTGACAAGCATTTGCTAAGCATCCACGATGTGCCAGGCACTGTAGTAGGTGCTTGGGAACATACGCTCGTTAATAAATGTTTTTCAAATGAATTAATGAGGAAGCAAAATTACAGTGTGCTGATTTCTCTTGGGCCCAATGCCTGACTTTTGTTAGCCTAGAGTTATTGTCAGATTTCTAAGAGGCTGTGTGGTTTTATTTGTTGAGGGACTATTGCGGTGGTCAGGTCATACAACCCTAGAATTTACAGTTGGAAGAGACCTTATCACCAAAGAGTGGTTGCTATGGCAAGGCAGATTTTGGTTTCATATAAGGAAAAAAAAATACAATTATTTAAGCTCTCCAACATTGGAATGAACTGCCTTTTAAACGTAAACGCCCTGTGAGTAAAGAATGCTTCATTCTTTAAATTTACATCTCCTGTATGTAATACAGTTCCTGACATCTAGTAGGTGGCTCATAAATGTTTGCTGACGAACTGTTAAGTTTTGAAGATGTTCCCAAATGTGAGGATCACTCAAGTAGAGGGTTGAAATCCACCTGTCAGAGATGTTGCTGAGAGCATTCCTGCATTGGGTAATGGTTTGGGTTAGGAGCCTTTGTAAGATCCCTTGTAATTCTGAGATTCTGTAATTCAGTGAATATGATCTGAGAGGCAGTGAAGTACGGTGGGTAGAGTGTTATCCATAGCCAGAAGACTTGGACTGGAATCCCAGGTCTTCCACATAGTACCTGTAGACAAATCTCTTGACCCATTTAGGCCTGGGCTTCCGTAGCTGCAAAAGATGTTGGACAAATGATCTCCAGAGCTCCTTCCACGGTTAAAACTATGATCCTATAAATTTATGTGTAAGACACTGTCAAAGGTCATGAGATAAGCGTATTTCCACCTAGGATATTTCCAAGATAGGAGTAGATAATAGTAGTTAATGCAATAGATAATAGTGCTGGGCCTGCAGTCAGGAAGATCTGAGTTTAACTTTAGCTTCAGACAGTTACTAGCTGTGTGACCCTGGGCAAGTCATTCAACCTTTGTGCGCCACAGTTTCTTCAGCTATAAAATAGGGATAATAATAGCACCTACCTTCCAGGATTATTGTGAGGATCAAATAAGATACTATTTGTAAAATGCTTAGCAGAGTGTCTAGCACTCAGTAGGTCCTAAATAAATGCTTGTTTCCTTCCTTCCATCTGAAGCTCCTATGCATATAGAGGTCTAATATATCATGTACTACTAGAAAAAGTAGTGGATTTGGGGCTTAAATCCCATCTCTGCCCTTAGTACCTGTTTGATCTGGAGTAAGTTATCTACCCTCTCTAGGTCTTAGGTTCCTCGACCACTAAACATTTGTCTGGGAAAGGGGAAGGAGGGGAAAATTGTAGTACAGGATCTCTAAGATTTTTTCAGCACTTAAAATTGTGTTCCAATGAATGGAAGGGGGTGGGAAGGACACTGACTGGTGGATGTGGCAGGGGAGAATCAGAAGAGAAGACTAAAGAAAAGGGGAAGGGGAGGGAAGATGGACGAAAAGCTTTAGATTATTCAATTTCAGGCAAAAAAAATCAGAGTGGAAATATACTCAAATGGTTTCAACAATACATTTTCAACTGAGGTCATTATGCAGAAAGATGTACTGGTAGCTGAAGGACAGAATTAATATAGTGAGTAATTCTATCCCTTTAGCAATGTCTTTCTGCATGAAATAATGATTTAATGTCTAACTTTTTCTACTCCACACATTTCCTCATAACAAACAGTTCCACAGGATATAACGATGGATATTTCAAGGCAAAAGCACTGAGCATAATGGACTGTACCCTGAGTATTTCTCTGTAAAGAGGGGCTTGTGCCTCATGGAAAACCTGGAAAAGTGAGCTATTGGGAAGAGGACTTTGGTGGATTGGGGGCCCCTTGAGCTGTCACCCTAAAATAAACATATTACATGTCATGACTGCTTTGATCTCTCCATCCCTAATCTTTTTACTTGTGTTAGCGACCTTGCCAGAGGCTTCACTGTCACCCAGTGGTGACAAGTTTTAAAGCTGTCCAAAGCACCTGGAACCTGGGACCTTTACCCCTGGTGTGTGCCTTATGCTGTTTTATTTCTCTGTCCAGTGTAAAGCCTGTCTGTTTACCACTCTGAAGGATATTCAGGGTAGCTGCCTTTGTGGGCAGAGCAGGGATACAAATTTATAGTACTATATTTTTCATTTAAAATGGAAAATATAAAGACTAGCATTTAGAAAGTTTTTTATAATGAATACCTCACTTTGTCCTCACAACAACCTGAGAGATAGGTGCTATTTTATTACCATTTTACAGATGAGGAAACTGAGGCAAAAAGATTTTTTTTTGAAGTGACTTACCCAGGTTCACTCAGCTATTAAGTGTCTTAGGTAGGATTTGAACTTATATTCCTGACTAGGTTTAATACTGTGCTACCTAGTAGCCTCTGGATTAAGAATTTAATAATCTTCCCTATATAAGTATGAAGTAAAAGTGATATTTGTATAAAATGATATGATATATCATGTCATGTTTTGTCACATCATGTCATGTCATGTTATATTATATTATATTAATTAGTTCGCATATTGTATATTATTTTCTATATTGAAGTAGATAATCTCTAAGATCCTTCTAGAAACAAAATTTGCAACTACTTCCTTAAAATATGTATGTTACAGTTCATTACAGTGAATATCACATTTATCATATATTGTGGTACTAACAGCTTCATTGTATAGTATGATATCATGTTATATTTTGTTATATTATTTCACATCATATTAGAATACGTGATCTCTAAGGTCCTTCTAGAACCAAAGTTTTTGACCAGTCTTTTCTGGATATATCACATTTATTATGCATTGTAATACTAATATCCTCATTGTATTAGCACTACACAAAGTACACAACGTTCTGACAAGCTGGACTGGTTTCCAGTGCAAGCTCAAATATGAACACTTTGGCTAACACTCATTGTGATCTAGGGTTCTTGAAGGCTGTGACAGCAGAAGACAAGTTCTCTTGGCTTCCAGTACAAGTGCAAAAATGCACACATTAGCTAAGCTCAGAGAAACCAAAAAGGGTTAGCCATCAAATGATGAAATTTTTCTAGCCACAGAAACTTAAGAAAGTTGCATGCTTATGTATAGAAGGGGTTGTAGTCTGTGTCACTGGAATAAAATTACAGGTCCTTGGTGTTTTAAAATAAGCATGTTATATGAGAGCAAATACAGATACATAGATGAATATGTATCTGTGCAAATGCATATATTTATATATGTTACATATGTACACACATATGTAGATATTTATGTACACATATGTAGGTATTTATATGTATGTATACGTATAAATACTGTGTATATTTGTATATATTGCACAGAGATAGGGACTGGACTAGTGATTTTGTTTCCCAGTACCATTCTCTGTAATTTATTGTCTTAAAGAGTTGACTTGAGCAATGAAAGGTTGAATGGCTTGCTGAAGGTCACACGGCTGGTGTGTAACTGTGTAGTAAGGCAAAATGGGCTCCTTAGCACTTCAGAAGTTTGGCTTTTGTTTACTTTGAGTGAAAGTACTTTCAGCTCTTAAGTGCTAAGCCCCAGGCCCAAAGCCCTATCAGGTGTGAAACCTGTGTGGGTGTAGATTGATGACTTAAGAGGGGCCAACTCAGCAACCAATGGTTTCTGGTTGTTGAGGCGGGGCTTGAGAATTCCAGAGGCTTGGCTGCAAGGAGAGGCGAGCTAAGAGACAACTACAGCTGAAGCTGAAGCCAAAGCAGGAAGCTGCGGAAGCAGAGCCAACCGGTGTGTAGACCCAGGAGTGTGAGCGAGGACTTGAGGCCAGTAAATATGATTTGG
>JAQQSZ010017546.1:0-10778 GCA_028646595.1 Phalanger gymnotis | reverse complement strand
ATATACATGATTATATTTGAGATCATAAATTCGGCCTTCCTACTACAATGGCTCAGCCACTTGTTTGGTGCTTCATTTCTGACATATCGTTGGCTAAGTTTGTGAGGATTCCTTCTACAGCTGGCCTTTCAATTCTGTTTTACTTAGCATGTTTTGATTCATGTATGCTATCTCCTCCATTTGGATGTTAGCTCTTTGAAGACAGAGACTGTTTTTTTGTGTCTTCTTGGTATTCTCAGCGTTTAGCACAGTTCCCAGGACAGAGCAAACATAATAAATGCTTGTAGATAGATTGATTGATTCCTGGAATTAGCTGTCTCCATAAATGGACAGAATTACTTTTTGTAATTGAATAAGTGTTGGGATGTAAGTTCATCTATAAATTCACTGAAATCATCTCTGCAACAATTTAGCAGCAGACAGGATGTAGAGATGATATGGACCTTGTCCTGTTCCCACTTAGTTTAAACTTCTGTTGTTACTTATTCTTTGACTTTTATTTACTACCACTACTACGACGACGACGACGACGACGACGACGACTACTACTCCTCAGCACCTTGTTAGATACTGGCCTAA
Organism: Phalanger gymnotis; assembly: GCA_028646595.1. Taxonomy (NCBI): domain Eukaryota; kingdom Metazoa; phylum Chordata; class Mammalia; order Diprotodontia; family Phalangeridae; genus Phalanger; species Phalanger gymnotis. The sequence goes on along the minus strand of JAQQSZ010017546.1, from coordinate 10,199 downwards.
TCACTCAAAATGACTCACAATCTTCTAAGAGAATAAATCAGACATATCACTTGTCTTTTATTTTGCTCGATGGTGTACCTCCTTGGAAGGGTATATTTATGTTAGATATATTTTTACATATATTTGTATCTCCCGTTAGAATGTAAGAATCTTGCAAATAAGGATAGTTTCTCTTTTTGTACTTGAATCTTTATTGCCTAGTACACAGTAGGCACACAATAAATGCATGGTGATTGATTGGTTATGTAAATCAATCAAATCTCATTTACAATATATGTTGTAATCTCACACAAAATAAATGCTTGTTGACCGGCACAATAGCAATTGTCTTGCTAGGTCACTTACAGGATTTAAAGGTAGTAGACAATTTAGGGATCATCTAATCCAACCCTTTCATTCTGAAGGTGAGAAAACCATGTTCCAAAAAAGTTGGGATCTTTAGGAAGAGATATATTTTGTTAGTGGTAGAACTGGGACCAGTACCCAGATCTCTAGACTCCCGCTCTAGTGATCTTCCTTTTTTTTAAAAAAAATTAAATTTAAATAAATTAAATTTTTAAAACTTTTTTTAAATTTTGTTTCAAAACAACAGACACAACCAAAAACACCTTTTTCTTGCTAAATGAGTTTATTCTCTAAAAACATTTAAGCTAAACCTCTTGAGATATTTATAATATGATAAGTTGCTTCTTGATTGCAGAATTGTAGACGACTATAATAGAAAAAGCACAGAATTTGGAGTCAGAGGCCCTGAGTTCAAATCTCGCCTTTGTCTACTCATGTGTATTTGTCCACCTAATTTGGCTAGTTGCTAATATTAGGATTACTCTTCCTTAGTTGGGATCCTAGGTCTTAAGTCCCAAAGTACATTGGCATGGGACTCTCTCTTCATTAGTAGAGATCAGTGCTAGTGCCTGCGTGAGGGGAGGGGTGGACTTAGAGCTGGAGAGAGGGGAGCTCTGGTCTGTTCAAGGTCTTTGGTTTCTGTGGTCACTCTGGGTGCTTCTGGCTTTCAGCTTTGAGAGAGAAGATGGATAATGCCAACCCCACTTCTGGTTGCTGAAGGGAGAATAAAAGTCTGGGAAGAAGCTAACTTGAGAAGAGCAGTCTCCATTGTGTCCCTGTCCCCAGCTTGTTATACTAGAGACTTGGGGGAATTTCCCTTTTGGGTTAGATCTGGGACACTCTTAGTTGAATTGTTACTTTGCTCCCAATGGAAGAGCTACTTCACTGTCTTACCTAGTATATATTCTCATATGTATAGTTTCTCTGATTTCCATTTTGTTATCAATTTGGATAAATGGTTTCTTTGCTATTCGCTACATGTTTTCATTAAATTCAGTAGGAAGGAATTTTTAGCCTAGCCTTGGTTATAAAGCTTAGTGGGGTACTCTTTTTCCCATTAATGAATAGTGATCAGAAGTTTAATTTGAATCTTCAAATCATACCCCCAGGACTGAATATATTTAAGGGAGCACAGATAGCTGTAATTCTAGCCCACTACTCCTCTTTCTGAGGACAGAAGGGTGGTAGCCTAGCATCCCAACTTCCTGTTTCACTTCCTGACAGGAATTAATGTCACACTTGAGGAAGGGTTGGGGGAAAAGAGACTAAAGATGTCTATTCTGCCTCACTTTGGGCCACAAAACGATCTCTCCTTCCCCACGCTACAAGCAGAGGATACCTTGACTACAAATGAGAGAACAGAGATGTGGAAGAAAGAAGATAATTGTTCTTAACTTCCCACTTGGCTACTTACCTGGACTTCACCGCAGTCTCCTGAAACTCATGGTTGTGAAATATGTCAGTTTTGAAATTCCTATGTCCTCGCTACCCCTGCCCCTTTGCCTTTCCCTCCCTCTGATCGGAGAAGGTGGGGTGTGGACATCAGAGACCTCCTCCCAGATCTTTTATTTAAAGGGAGGGGCTCCCCAGAGCAAATGCCTTATCATTTCCCTCAGGTTGCAGGACTTCATTACGTCCCTACCCACTCTCTCTCTCCCTTTTTAAGCTTCATTTGTTGTTTTCTCCCATTAGATTGTGAGCTCCTTGAGTGCAGGGATTGTCTTTTACATTTTCTTAATAAATGTTTATTGAATGACTGGTTCTAATTCTGGTCCAATCACTAATTATGTAACTTCAGGCAAGTCACTGGTTGGGTCTCAGTTTGCTTATCTGTAAAATTAAGAGGGTAGGCTAAAACCCCCAGGCAATCATGGATGCCTCCAACATCCACCTCTATAAAGGAAAAGGAATCACAAGAGAATCTCTCTCTTAGACATTCCTAACAAGATTCTTGCCAGAATTCTCCCTAATTGGCTAATCCTTTACCTGATAGTCATCAGCTGAGAGCTACTGTCTTCAGAAAGAAGAGAGGAGCAGTCAATAAGGTGCTTGCTGCCTGATAACTCCAGGAGCTGAACCAAGGACCGTATGCAGGGTTCATCAATCTGACCAAGGCTTTTGATACCATCAATCATGAGGGCTCATGGGAAATCACGGTGAAATTTGGTTGCCCAGAGAAGTTCATCAATTTTGTACACCAGTTTCACAACAGCATGCTTGCATGGGTTCTGGATGAAGGACGATGCTGTCATGCTTTCCCAGTAACCAGGAGAGCATGTGCTTGTTTCCATGCTTTTTAGCAGGATGTTTTTGGACATCGTCAACAAGGATGAAAATAGCATCAAGGCTAGCCCATTGATGGTAAAGTATTTAACTTGAACAAGCCAAGACCAAAGGTGAGGGAGAGTTGATGTATGATTTTTTTTATTCACAGATGATTATACACTCTTGTTCTTGTATCCCCAATGCACATATAAGAGACATTTTTGTTTGGGGCCAGAGGAAGACCAGGGTTGAAGCCATGAGTTCATCAGGATAGGGAACTCCCAGTGAGGTAACTCCCTACATAGACTTTCTCTGAAATTTTGAATCTTAGAGTTGCCAGAAGCAGAGGCCATAAGTGACTTCCCCAGGGTTACACAGCCAGTGTATGCCAGAAGCAGGACCTGAACCAAGAACTTTGAGGTCAACAGTCAAACCATTACACCAGGGCTGTTCTTAATAAATACTCGTCAAATTTGATGTGACAAAAATCTACTAAAAGAGTCTAGAACTGGAAGAAACTAGATCATTTATAACCCAGTCATTTTCCAGAGGAAGAAGCTGAGATTCAGAGGGGTCTTGTTTCAGGTCACATAGATTTTAATTATCAGGGCCAAATTTAGGCCCCTTGACTCCAAATCCGTTAGTCTTCCCATTACACCACACAGCTTGGTGTTTGTTGTTCAGTTATGTCCAACTCATAACGACCCCATGGACAGTCCAGTCCATGGAGTCTTCTAGGAAAAGATACTGAAGTGGTTTGCCATTTCCTTGTCCAGCAGACTAAGGCAAACAGAGGGTAATTGACTTGCCCAGAATCACCCAGCTAGTAAGTGTCTGAGGTCAAATCTGAACTCAGATCTTCTAGGCCAAATATTCTATCTCCTATCTACTGGCCTCCCAATTGCTTGGTAGTTAATACTATTTCACAGAATTCCAGAGTTGGAAGGAACCTCAGAGCTCATATAGTCTAAACTCTATTCAAACTACGAATCTGTTTACAACATCAGCAAATAGTCATCCAGACCCTGCCTGAAATCCTCCAGTGACTCACTATCCCCTAACATAACCTAATTTATTTTGAGACAGCTTAAATTGTTGGGAATTTTTTATTTCTTCATTCAACTGTTTCTTTTCCTATTGAACCTTACGATAAATCCTTTGTTTTGGAAGCTTTTAATCCCCTCCCAAGGGGCAACTAAGTGGTGAGATGGATAGAGCACCAGCCTTGGAGTCAGGAAGATGAGTCTTACTAAGTTCAAATTGGGCCTCAAACACTTATTAGCTGTGTAACCCTAGGCAAATCACTAAACTCTCTTCTCCCCAGTTTCCTCATCTGGAAAATGGGTTGGAGAAGGAAATAGCAAATCACTCCAGTATCTGTGCCAAGAAAACCCCAAATGGAGTTACAAAGACTCAGACATGACTGAGAAAAACTGAACAACAATCCCCTTGCAACGCACCTACTAGTTGTTCACTCGTTTCAGTTGTATCTGGCTCTTGGTGACCCCATTTGGTGTTTTCTTAGCAAATGTAATGGAGTAGTTTGCTATTTCCTTCTCCAGCTTATTTAACAGATGAAGAAACAGAGGCAAACAGGGTTTGAGTGACTTGCCCAGGGTCACACAGCTAGTAAGTGTCTGAGGCCAAATTTGAACTCAGGAAGATGAGTCTTCCTGACTTCAGACCCAGTGCTTTATTGTACTATATAGCTGTTCCACTGCCCCTCCCCCCAAAAAAACCCCTCATATTTGGGGGATTATATTTTGTACATACTTATTTATGTATATAACTATACTGATAGAACATAAGCTCTTTAAGGATAGGGACTATTTCTGCTTTTTCTTTATATCTCCATTACCTATTACTAGGCTTGGCACACAGTAGGCTCAATAAATGGTTATTTATTGATTTATGGTTGGAACAAAAAAATATTCTGATAAGGAAACATTTTCCATCATTTATATGGTGTGAGCTCTGAATTCCTTCTCCCAGTCTGTACTCAGACTAACAAGCTGGATTTCCAGAAAGTATCTAAGATTTTTCTCCCCAGAGTTTAACTGAGCATTTGAATTTTTTTTTTCTGTACTATTGGTCACAACCTCTCCAACCCCATTGATTATCAATTGATATCAATTAGCCAGCAATACTTAATTAGCTTTTTAAAATGGATATTTACAATAATAGTGTAATAATAATAATAGCACAGAATGTCTTCCTAACCTGGGGGCATAGTCTCCCATAAGCATATATAGAGATCAGGGCAAAGTTTAATCTTTCAAGCATATTCCGCAAAGGGCAACTCTTAGCTCTTAGTTGCTAGAAATTTTTTCCTCACTTCTATGGTATACTCATGAAACTCAGATATCTTAAAGCTGCTGGGTTTCCCATAGCATCCTACAGAGTGCTGTTCCCTGTGAAGCTGACTTTCATTGGTTGTCCGGTTGTACAGACATTGCTGTTAGCTGCTATTGTTCTGTAGACATTGGGAGGATGTTCATGGTAAGTCTGAAATCTTTGAACTTTTTGAAGTTGATAAGATCATCTTCTGGTCCTGGGGTTCTCTTACTGAAGTTTTCTCTCCTCTTTCTCAAGCAATTATCTCTCAGAAGCTTGGCTGAAGCTGCTTCTAGCACTGGGATGGCCTCACACTGGATTTCCAGAATACGAGTAGGCTTGGTATTCACTGTCCACAGGGCATGACCAAGCCTCTTTGACCAATCTCAATACATTTGCTGTGTAACATTATTTCATTTCATCCAATGGCTTTCATTCCTTCCAAACTGATGAAGGATTTTCAAACCTGGCTTAAAGTCTTGATCTCCACTGATAAAGATACCAGGACCATTGGGAGCATCTTTTTAGTTACTTTAAGTAGGATAGAATGATTGATTGAATTGACTTCCACTCTTGCATAAGAGTAATATGTCTATAATATACATTTTAATGCAAATAATAAATGTACAATGAGTAGAAGGCCTGTTAAGGCAACTCATCTTCTGGAAACTGCCTGCTTGTTTTTGTTTGTGTTTCATAGAAGCCCTACTCTGTTGAGACACATGAGAAGTTGATGCCCATTATGACCAAGGCTACAAATACATAATCACTTTCTTCTAGCAGTTGTTCCATAACTAAGCTTCTGCCAGGGCAGAGATTGGGTCTGTGACTGGGCTGAATAATCAACAGACCTTTAACAAACCACTGGTGACTTAAGGGGTTTGCACAATACTAGACAGCTATAGTGGAAATATTCCCAAATCTATACAGTTTTCTTGGGTAATCAGCTCTAAGGACAATGTGATCCCTCCTAGCTTTATGCCAGCTGCAAATTTGGCAAGCATGTTACTTTTGCCTTTATCCAAGTTACCAAACCATATTTAACTAATCAGAGTGGTTGAAGAATTCTGGTAAAGTTGTTAAAATATAACTAGTTTCCAACTTATATCACATATTCTCTCCCCCCCCCCCCACCTCTCTCTGTCTCTGTCTGTCTCTCTCTTGCTCTCTCTTGTTTCTGTCTTTCCATTTCTGCCTTCATTTCTCCTGTCCTCCCTTTCTGTCTCTACCTTTCCCTCTCTCTCTCTCTCTCTCTCTCTCTCTCTCTCTCTCTCTCTCTCTCTCTTTCAATTATGAAAGAATTATGGCCTTTCTTCTCTTTATTTCAACTCATCTGTCTGTTCTTTAACTTTACACTGGGAATTTTCCAGGGCAGATACATCTTCCTGTTGTGGTTTATAGACCTGGGAATTTTAACTGAAGCAACTGGCCTTTGGCCACACTCATTAACATTCTTTCAAAAATCCTTTAGGGAACTTAACTGAACTTTCATTAAAGATTTCATTTATGATAGGGAATACAATAGAGTATATAACAGTCCAGATCCTTGGTTTTTTCATTTTGGCCTGCTTTTCTCATAAATAACATGCATGAGTTCTAACTTGCAAGGAATGATATGAACCTCTTATTGACCACTGCCAACCCTCTCCTAGCCCTCTTCACAATTACTATCTGATTTGGGGAGAAGACAGATGTGACAAGTCACCATCTTGACCACTGGAACCAACCTATCCCCAGTTGACACTATTGACCTCATCTTCTCTTTACCATTTATAATCCTTACCCCATCTTTACCCTGTTCAAAGCCCATCCCTTCCCCCACCTCATAACTTTTGTTTATAGGGTATGTGACATTACTGGGAAGTAAAGATGGGGGTAGGGAGATTGTGGTGTCAAACTGCTTCTGTGTCCTATTCCACTTCTACAGGCCCTAAACCATTCCAACTCCTTCAATGAATGACCTATCAGAATTGTGAAAAGTCTGGTTCAGGTAGCAGCTAGGTGGTGTAATGGATAGAACACTAGCCCTAGAGTCAGGAGGACTGAGTTTAAATCCATCCTGAGTCACTTATTAGCTGTAGACCCTGGAAAGTCAAAAATCTGGTTTATTCATCCACTCAAGAACCACTTACTAATGACTATTATGTACAAAGCATTATGCAAGAAACTGGAGGAGATAGAGCATAGAGATAATCAAGATGTGATCCTTGTCCTATTTGGAGAACAGGTCTTGCCAGACTAACACTGTGTTGACTTTTTTTTGGACAGGTTACTAAAATAACAGGGATAAGGATAGTAATCAGACCTATGATTTCATTAGTATAGGGAACTCCCAAGTAAGGACACTCTCTTTAGCAATACAGGGCAGCACCTTCTCTACCTAGAGCACCAACAGGTTAAGTGGTTTGGTTGGACTTGAACCCAGGTCCTCTTGGCATTGAGGCTGGCTCTTTGTTCTGCCACACCCTGTTGACTCTCTGACAGTCACAATAGATTGCGTGCCTAGATTTTGTCAAAACATTTGACAAAGTCCCTCATGTTATTTTTATGGGGAAAGTGGAGAAACACAGCCTAGGCAGTTAGGAAGATTTGAAACCAGTTGAATGGAGCGATCTAAGGAATAGTCATATACATGGCTTGATGTCAACTTAGAAAGACAGCTCTAATATAGTTTTGCGGGTATATAATTGGTTTTCTGCTGCTTAACATTATTCTTAATTACTTGGATAAAGGCATGGGTGCCACATTTTCAAGCTAACAAATGACACAAAACAAGGAGACATAGCTAATATAATGAATGACAAGCGAGTTTCAAACAAATCTTGATAGGCTAAACACTGAACTGAGACGGGGAGAAAGGGAAGGGAACAAGCATTTATTAAACACCTACTGTATGCCAGGCACTGTGCTAAGCACTTTACAAATGTTACTTCATTTGGTCCTCACCATAATTCTGGGAGGTGTTATTACTATGCCAATTTTAGAGATGAGGAAACTGAGGCAGACAGATGTTAAGTGACTTGGCCAGAGTCACCCTGCTAGTAAGTGTCTGAGGAAAGATTTGAGCTCAGGTTTTCTTGCCTCTAGGCTCAGTGCTTTATCCACGGTGCCACCTAGCTATCTAATAAAATGAAATTTAATTGATAAAAACTTTCCAAATACAAATGAGGAGTATAACTAGGCAGGAAGTAGCCTACAAAAGATCTTGGGTATTTATTATTGGATTACAAACCTACAAAAAGTCAACAGTGTGACACAAGAATTAAAAAAAAAGATTGTAACTTGAGGCTGCATTCAGGGGAGCAAATAGAAAAGGCTTAGCGAGATAATAACTCTGCTCTAGGTTGCCTTGGCATGTTGTGTTCATTTCTAAGTGCCACATAAGCTGGGCAGTATCTAGAGAGCATGCAATATAAGGACAGGTTGAAGGAAGTGAGAAAATGTAACCTGGAGAAGAAAAGATTTAAAGGGAAGAGGACAGCTATTATCAATTATAACCTCGTAAGAGTCATAGATAACTAGTTTCATTCTAGTCAACCTCAAATAGGCTGTTTAGAACATAGGCTTGGTGGCAAAAAAAAAAAAAATCCTCACTGTCTACATCTAGAGGCAGCTAAATTTCTTAGTATAAAGATAGTTGAACTGGGATATAGAAGTCCTTGGTTCTCTCAGCTCAGCTATGGCACCACTTAGTTGTGTGACCTGGGTCTTGTCATTGAACTTCTCTGGGGCTCAGTTTCCTCAGCTGTGTAATTATTTGCTGGGGTGGGGGTGGGGAGTCTAACTAGGTGTTCTCCAAGGCCCTTTTCAGATCAAAAATTCTATAATGATACCGTGATGTTTATTGAATGAACAGAATTATGAATGTCAAATAATGATAGCTGGTAGAATTAGAGTGAATTTTTTCAGTAGGTTCCATTTCAAGCTTATACAAAGGCCCAGATCAGAGAAGAGAACAGGTCATTTATTTCACTTTGATTTACCATCTTGGGTGTTCCAGCAGCTGTTGACAGGAATTAGTGTTAGGCACACCTCCAAACAGTCAGTGGTTTGGCTCAAAAATGTCTTATTTCTAAAATACTTTCTTCTTAGAAGTTCAGAACACTTCAAACACATGTAATAGATCCTTGTCTCATAGTTACAAGATAAAGAGGGGTCAGTAGGATTCCCTTATTTATTTATTTATTTATTTTCTTCCAGGGCATGGATCAGTTAATGATTTATTCTGGGATCTGAGAGAAATGAGACCTATAAGGAAGCCTCAGGATTAAGGAAAGGAAGGCGGCACAGGTTATCAAGAAGAGAATTGACCACTTAAGGAATAGTTAAACAGTCAAAATAACTAGGAAGAAAGGAACTAATGGAATTTCTGCCAAAGCAATCACCCACTGTCTGCCCTAAAAGCGATGAGAATGAAGTAAAAGAGAATGGACCACATTTAAAGACCCAAAGACCAAACACCACCAGTAGTAATTCTGCACCCTTCAAAGCAAGTCAAGTTCTAATAAAACAACACTGTCAGACTTCCTGAGTTTAGCCGTTTGATCTTAGTGTGAGTATCATTAGCCGGGAATCCCTCAACTTCAGTGTAAAAGAATCTTGATAACAGTATTTCAACATAATTGGTTTCCGCTGTAGTCCTATGCATTTGAAAACATTATTCTGAGAAAAAGGGGTCCATGGTTTCTTCACAGTCCTAAAGGTGTCTATGACACAAAAATGTTTACGAACCCCTGTCTTAGTATTTCTTCTTGGCTCCTCTTTCTCTGCTCTATAATGCATCAAATCCTACTATGCACATATCCTGAAACTCTCTACATCACCAAAAATGTCTCCCAAGCCTCAGCTACTCAATGGCCCATTTATTTAAAATAATGTTGAAAACAAGGAGGGAATGAGAGAGGCAAGGAATTTGGAAAGTCCTTTAGAAGTGTTATGCTTACTTTTTTTTCTTTAATTTATTTAATGTATTTAGTTTTCAGCATTGATTTTCACAAGAGTTTGAAATTACGAATTTTCTCCCCCTTTCTACCCTCCTGCCCACTCCAAGATGGTGCATATTCTGGTTGCCCCATTCCCCTGTCAGCCCTCCCTTCTGTCACCCCACTTCCCCTCCCATCCCCCTTTCCCTTCTTCGCTTGTAGGGCAAGATAAATTTCTACGCCCCATTACCTGCGTATCTTATTTCCTAGTTGCATGAAAAAAACTTTTTTTTTTTTGGTTTTTGAATGTCTGTTTTTAAAACTTTGAGTTCC
>JAQQSZ010017545.1:0-10778 GCA_028646595.1 Phalanger gymnotis | reverse complement strand
AGTAGTTCTGTGTCTGCCCCACCTCCCTTGCCCCTAGGGGTGGTGGCTGAAATGCAAACTCTATCCCAGTCTCTAGTAGCTTCTCCCACTAACCTAGTCTGTTGTCCTTGGTGTTTGTGGGTTGACAAGTCTGGTAACTGCTGCAGCTCACTGATTCAGGGTGCTAGGACACGCTCTGCCCGGCTCCCGGTCTGGTCTCGTCTGTCCGCGCTGCCCACGCTTGGCTGTGCTCTGCTCTGCTCAGCTCTGCTCCCCTCCACTCTCAGCTCCATGCGGGATAGACCTTACCCAGAGACCATCCAGGCTGTCCTGGGCTAGAGCCCTGCTTCTCTATGCTGTCTTCTGGGTTCTGCAATTCTAGAATTGGTTCAGAGCCATTTTTTATTGATTTTTGGAGGGACTTGGCGGGGAGCTCATGCTAGTCCCTGCTTTCCAGCTGCCGTCTTGGCTCCACCCCTGATAATTTTGATTACCTTAAATTTAAAAGGTTTTATACGAACAAAACCAACACAACCAAGATTAGATGGAAATCAAAAGCTGGAAAACAATATTTACAGCAAATGTCTTTGATAAAGGCCTCATTTCTCAAATACGTAGGAAACTGAGTCAAATTTCAAAGAATACTAGTCATTCTGCAATTGATGAATGGTCAAAAGATATGAAAAGGCAGTTTTCAGATGAAGAAATCGAAGCTATCTATAGTATTATGAAAAAATAATCTAAATCGTTATTGATTAGAGAAATGCAAATTAAAATAACTCTGAGGTACCACTTTATACCTATCAGATTGGCTAACATGACAGAAACAGAAAATGATAAATATTGGAGAAGATATGGGAAAATTGGGAAACTAATGTGTTGTTGGTGGTGTTGTAAACTGATTCAACCATTCTAGTGAACAATTTGGAACTGTATCCAAAGGGCAATCAAACTCTGCATACCATTTGATGCAGCAATATCACTACTAGGGTTATATCATAGAGAGATCACAAAAAAGGGAAAACAACCTGTGGTGGCAAAAATTGGGAATTGAGGGGATGCCCATCTGTTGGGGAATGGCTAAACAAGTTGTATATGAATGTAATGGAATACTATTGTGCTTTGAGAAATGACGATCGGAAAAATCTGGACTTGGACAAACTGATGCAAAGTGAAATGAGCAGAACCAGAACACTGTACATTGTAACAACAACATTATGTGATAATCAACTATGTATGACTTAGCTCTTCTCAGCAATATGATGATCCAAGACAATTCCAAAGGACTCATGATGGAAAATGCTATCCTTATCCAGATAAAGAACTGATGGAGTCTGAATGCAGATCAAAATACACCATTTTTACTTTCTTTTTTCTTTTTTTTTTCTTTTTGATGACATGACTAATATGGAAATGTGTTTTACATGATTTCACATATATAACCTGTATCAAATGGCTTATTGTTTTAGGAAGGAGGGTTTGGAGGAATGAAAGGGGAAAAATTTGGAACTCAAGTTTTTTAAATGTATGTTGAAATTGTCTTTACACATAATTGGAAAACATAAAATATTATTTTTTAAAATGCCATCACTGAACTATGCCCAAAGGTCTATAAAGCTATACATCCCCTTTGTTCTAGAAATGCTGCTACTAGGTCTGTACCCCAAAAAGATCCAAAAAAGAAAAAAAAACATGCACAAAATATGTACAAAAATATTTATAGCAATTTTGAATTGTTTGAATTGTCCATAAATTGGAGAATAGATGAACAAGTTGTGGTATATGATTATGAAGGAATACTATTGTGCTGAGACAATGTTAAGTGGGATGAGTTCACAAAAACCAAAGAAGACATATGAATTGATGCAAAGTGAAGTGAGCAAACCAGGAAACCCTTGTACACAGTAAGAGAAATATTGTAGTGATAACAGACTGTAAAAGACTTAATTACGCTGATAACTAAAATGATCCACAACATTTTCAAAGGACTAATGATGAAAAGAGGTTATCCACCTCTGAGGGGAGAATGGATGAACTCTGAATGCAAAATGAAGCATATTTTTTTCTACTTTATTTTTCTTCTTTTTACAACATGGCTAATACAGACATATGTTTTACATGACTTCACATGCATAATGAATACTATAATCTTGCCTTCTCAGTTTGTGAGGGAAGGGCTGAAGGGAATTTGAAACTGAAAATATAAACAAATAAATAGACTAATGAATGAATGGTTAAATAGTGAAATAAATAGGTAGACAAATGAGTAAAGAAATAGATGTCATCACTCTCTGTCTCTCTCCTCTCTGTTTCTTTTTTTGCCTCCTCCCTCCTTTCCCTATCTTTTCCCTTTGTCTACCTCCAGCATTCCAAGTTTCTAACCCACTTGGGCTTTATTAGCTTTCCTCATGGAATATTTAGTTACCATTTTATTATAGCTATTCTCCATGGGATCTTCTATCCAAATATATAATACTTCAATTACATTGAATCTCTAGTTGAAAATCCTATTTCATATTAAATCTGATCTATTCCTGATTTAATAGATAGGAGCATACTTAAGAAAATTAGATAAAAACACTAGGTTATTAGGTTTCACATCATCAACTCTCTTACAGCTAGTAATGTGGCAATTAATTCCGTTGAATAAATGAATAGGTTATTTGATATCTTAGTGTAATTCTAATTTCCTTCCCAGGTAGATAACCACATAAGTTCTTAGGAATACTTTTTTTGGCTTGTGAGTAGAATTAGGCTCTGCTCTCTGAGGGCTATAGATCCTTAGCCTGTCCATTCGTGCCAGTTAAGTGGAGAATTGGCACCATTGTTGAAATGACGAAAGCCAAAAAATGAGTCTCATATGAAAAAGCCCGATAAGTTAGGGTGTGCACAGCCAAGTAATTCAGTCCTAAGACTATATTTTAGGATTTGAATGATCTAGTTGGGGAAGATGCCAAATTTCCCCTTCACCTTGCTGTCCACAGATGCTGCATGAAGCCAGAGAGCCTACTTCCTCTAACATTTCCAGTCTTAAGAGGAAGTAGCACCAACAGATGTTCTAATTCTGACTAGTAAATCACTCCCCCTTCGAAAGCTAGGCCCCACTCATCAACATCAACCCGCACTTTTTCCACATTACATAATTCTCTTCTGTTACCCGGTGTTTCCTAGCATCCATCACATAAGTGGAAGCAGAAATGTGGTATGGTTAGTACTTTGGTTGGATGAGCTACACAATTACAGGTCCCTTGTTACCTAGCAACAAAGCCACCCTATTTCCTGACCCCACTGACCCCGGGATAGTTACCACTTTCACAAATGGTGCTCCGTCACCTAGGGATTTGCTGTTGCCTAGTTTCTGATGGTTCCAACCATTGTTCAGTGCATTTACTGCACCCTGATGTTTCTCCTCATTAAGTGTAATGAGTATTTTGGCTTTGGCTGAACTACTTCGACATTTAATCATGAAGCAAATGCCAGAAAATAATCAGAGGCACTTATTTGCTACCCTTGATGTTGTCTTTGGGACATGAATGGGGCAATTTGGTCTAGGGCTTCAGCTTTGGATACTCCAAGGGTATTAGAGACATTTCCTACAGCTAAACTTAGAGCCCTTTTTTGGCCACCAACTCTAAACAGGCATAATCAATAATAACTTTTTTGGAGGGGGGAAACTGCACTTGTAACTTCATCAAACAAAATTATCATTGTTTATTAGTGTGGAATTCCTTTTATCAAGCAGATTGATGTGTTTGCAACTTGTCTGAAATGTCTTACTTCAGAGAGTTCTCTGGGGATGCAAAGAGGTAAAGTGGCTTACATCCATGGTCACAGGGTCATTATGGCTAAGTCAGATAGGACTTGAATGCAGATCTTTCTGATTTCAGGGCTGGCTTCTATCTACAGCACAATGCCACCTCTTATTAACCACAATAAATATTTCTTAACCACTCTTTTACCCTGTGGGGTGGACTCAAATGCAATACATGGTGATGATGATAAAAATGGAGATATTTCTAAAACCTTATCACATTCCTCCATTCACAATATTTGATGTTACCAATTTTTCAACTTTCCAACATGTAATTATGGTCTAATCTGCCTGCTATGCCCATAACATTTGCAGTTATCTTATGTATTAGTACATTTTACTAAAACTAGGATCATGGAACACTACAAAGTATGGTTCAGAACTCAGACTGCACTAATATTTGAGCAAGTTTCCCAGCATCCCGTCTATGACAATCATGATAAAATAAAACTAATGTTCATCATTTAGAGCTGACAGGTACCTCAGATATCATTTGATCAAATCCCTTCATTTTACAATTGAGCAGCTGAGACACAGAATGGTCCAATGACTTCTCTAAGATCATACAGGTAGCATATAGCTAGGATGTGAGCCCAGGTAATACTCTTTTCACTCTAATATTTTTGGTTTCCTCAAATGCCTGTCCTACACAGTGAGTAGTTGCAGACTAGCTTTTGCTTATTTGTTTGCTTGCTTGTTTAATGATCAGGGACATTAAACCTCACTCCCCATGGCTCTTGAGTACCTTACTACATGTCCCCTAAAAGAATCCTTCTTCCTTGTCCCTCCTGTATTCTCAGGTCATACTGACCTCACACTTTATTTGGGCAGAGAATCATATTTCTGGCAGCAAACAGAATATCTAGCCACCCACTCCAACACTCTCCTATAGCACTCTCAAAGAACTGCTGGGAAATAGTAGGCTGGGACACATGGATGAAGGCTACATACCTGAGAAGATGCCAGGAGCATAGCCAGGGAAATTTGACCTCAGGAGCACATGAGCCATGTAGTCACACATAGAATATCTCTGTGCACAGGGACTGGAGAGGAGATAGTTACTCCGTTCTTAAAATCCTAGAGATCTTTCTCTAGATTCACATCAGATGGCTCTCTTGATGCTCAGAGAACTGTTGCCTTTCAAAGAGGCCAAGTTTTCTTGGCAATTCTAGAAAGGAGGTGTGAATCTCAAATGATTTTGAGACATTTGTAGGTCTGAAAAGCCATCTCATCATCAAAATCTGAATGTCCAGATCTGCACACCTCTGGTGCCAAGCACAAAGCAGGGTCCATGTCTTTCAGAGGGATCCAGGGATAATGCAGTCTTAAAGAAAAGACAATGCAAAACTGGAGCGTCCAAGAGACTTTTTTTATTTCTACCACGGCGAAGAGAAAAATCGTTCCGGCCAGTGCCATGGCTGATTCTCATTCCATTAGTCATTGACATCTGCCTGAGAGTCATGAGTGAAAAGCCAAACTAAACAGTATGCATGAGGGAGAGATTTGAGTTGCACACCATATCTTCTAACAGACCATCTACAGGATACAAGCTGGCAGCTACTCCAATGAAACCAGCTTAGCACTGCCAAAAACAACATACGACGTCCCCAATCCTAACTAAGAATATTTAGCCTTTACTAACCATTAAGATGGAATTGGAAATTACCTTGGGAAAGTCAAGGATTACTTACTATGAAAATAGTTTCTAAAAGATCTGGTAGGATGAAGAGGGCCTATGAACTATATTCCCAGAATTTCTACTCCATTTTTTGTTTATGCATTTGTGCATTTTCAGAAACTGAGACCAATGAGGTATTAGGACAGAAGCACCTCAGAAATGGTCCTGAGCCTTCAGCTCACATAAGATGTAGTATACAAAAGATTTGAGACTAGCAAATAATCAATCAATCAATGCATTTGCTAAATGCCTACTATGTTCCAGGCACTGTGCTAAGCTTTGGGGATACAAAAAGAGACAAAAAATAGTCCTTACCTTTAAGGAGTTAACAATCTAATAGCGGAGACAACATTCAAACAAATATATACAAAGCAAGCTATATACAGGATAAATAGGAAATAATTAACAGAGAGAGGGAAGTGGAATTAATAAGAGTTGGGGAAGGCTTCCTGTAGAAAATGGGATTTTAGTTGGGACTTAAAGGAAGCCACAGAGGTCAGTAGTCAGAGCAGAGGAGATAAAGTGTTTCAGGAATTGGGGATGGCCAGAGAAAATGCCCAGAACCGAGAGATAGAGTGTCTTGTTCATAGAGTAGCCAGGTGGTCTGTGTTACCGTATTAAAGAGCCCATATAGCGAAGTAAGGTATAAGATGACTGGAATTGTAGAAGAGGGCTAGGTTATGAAGAGTTTTGAATGCCAACCAGAGCAATTTTGTATTTGATCCTGGAGGCCATAAGAAGATAATTGAGTTTATTAAGCAGGGGTACCATGACCCGACCTGCATTTTAGGAAAATCACTTTAGTGGCTGAATAGAAGATGGATTGGAGTGGTGAGAGACTTGAGGCAGGCAGATTCACCAGCAGGTTATTGCAATAGTCTGGGTGTTAGGTGATTAGGGCCTATACCAGAGTGGTGGCAGTGTCAGAGGACAGAAAGGGGTATAACCAAGAGATGTTGCAAAGGTGAAATCAATAGGCCTTGGCAATAACTTGAACATTGGAGGGGGCAGGTATTGAGAGATAGTGAGGAGTCCAGGATGACTCCTAGGTCTGGAACTCAGGAAATAGGTAAACAAGGTGTGGTCATACCACTCACCTACTAGAAACAATAAATGTAATAAATACTGAGTCTCATTGAAAGACATTTATAAACTGAGGAAAAGAAAAGTAATGATTACAATAATGCAAATGGAAAGGATAACAATAGCAAAACAACTGAAACTGAATTCTTCAAAATCATAATGACTAAGCTTGAGTTCAAAGATGAAGCTGCCTTCTTAGCAAAGAGAGACTAATTTAGGGAACACAATGGACAATGCAACCCTTGCTTGATATGTCAATTTGTTTTGTTTAACTTTCAAAAATCCTTTTTTTAACTCCTTGATATAAGGGATAACTAACTCTCTAAGACAAGAATGGGGAGGAAGATATTGGAAATGTAGGTGGTATAAAAATTGAAAATATCAATAAAATTAAAATAGGCCACAAAAGGGAAGTGCTTATGTATGGAACTCAAGACTCGTTTGTGCTTTTGAATAGCCCTGGAAGGCAACCAAGTATTTGCCTGGTGGCCTAAGAGGTAACTTGCACTACTTTAATCATAGTCATATCTTTATCCTTAAGCCCCAAAATTCTGCATTATAACCTACCTTGTGAAATTTTCCATTCTTTCAACAAATACTCTACTTAAAGAACATCTATTTCTTTGGGCTACTACAAAATGCTGAATGAATTCTCTCTCTCTCTTTCTATGTATATGTGTGTGTGTATGTCTGTCTGTCTCTCTGTCTATCACTCTCTCTAGATCTCTCTTTCTCTGTCTCTATCTCTCTCTCTGTCTCCTTGCATGTGTCTCTATCTCTCTGTGTGTCTCTCTATCGTTCTCTCTCTGTCTATCTCTCTTTGTTTCTATCTCTCCATCACTGTCTCTCTGTCTCTTTGTCTAGCTCTCTCTGTGTCTGTATCTGTCTCTCTGTTTCTGTGTGTGTGTGTGTGTGTGTGTACTTATATGTATATAAGTATATGTGGGAAGGTTCTCAGAGAAACCAAATGGTGCCTTAGAAAAAGTACTGGACTCAACAACAGAAGATTTGGGGCATCATCTTGACACTCCCATCAGCTAGCTGTGTGATATTATATGTCATTTAGCCACCAAGGGCCTCAGAGGTCTGATCTACACAGTTAGTCTGACAATACTTGCATCACCTTCTTCACTCCCTTGTTGTGAGGACTGCACTTTATAAACTGTAGAGGATTGTAGAAATGTGAGCTGTTGTCCTCTAGGCTTATACTCAACTTCTTTCCTTCACATTTAGCACCCTTTACAAACTGTGTCCAACTTACCTTTCTCACCTTATTAGCCATTACTCCCCTGTACACAGTACACCATGAATGCCTCCCTCACCCAAAATTTTTCTTATATTTATTTTCTATTCATAGTTATATCTGTGCCTATTGTAGCCCCAAGTTGCTTGAGAACATCATTCCTACCATTTTCTTAGAATTATTGCTACATGATGTAATATCGATTAAGTTGGGTGTCTTTGATTGAGTCTTATTAGGTGCTAAACCCCAGGCCCAAACCCCTATCTACTAGGTGCTAATCCTATGTGGGCATGAAGCCTTCAGGATCCTAAGGGGAGTTGCTAAGACCAGAGCCTGAGTTCTGGTGGCTCAGATGATGTTTGATGAAGGCTAGAGAGTGTATAAAAAGAGAGAACAGAGCTATTTGCTTGGGGCTCTCACTCTTGGAGGTATATTGATGTAGAGACTCTGGGCAGTTGTAGTTAAGATCCTTCAGCTTGTAAACCCGGATGTTGGGACTTTGTTAAACCTTGGTAACTACACATCGAGATTTGACTCAGACAAGGTCTGTCTGTTGATGTTTGTAATTTGTTTGTATCTGCTCTGAAGTTCAAGGTGCTGGCTTTTTCCCCTGAACTAAGTGAATGATATTTGTATGCTGGATTAAAGTAAGATTGTTAACTCATTAATGTTGCTTTCCTTACTTAAAGAACCTGTGTTAGCAGCTTTCTGTATGCTGGCTGTTGGCGGATCTTACACTCTTACAGAAGCTGCTAGCCAGATTGTTGCAACACATGAATTGACAGGAGGACCTTCTCAGAAGTCAAATGGTAATTGACAACTGCAACAATGGAAAAGTCTGTTTTAAACAATGCAATGAACCTTGTGGTTTGGGCCATCCTAAAGAATAAGATAGAATGATTTTCTAGTTAGTCATACAGAAGTCACCCACTGAACTGATTTTAAAGATAGAGTGGTATTAACATGCAGAGGAGCAGAAAAGGACTCAGGAGGTATTTATTCTAGTTCTGATTCTGCTACTGACCTGTGGCCTCAGAAAAATTATTTAACTTCTCTGTTTCTTCATCTATAAAATGGAAACAATGCCACTTTCCCTACCACCCCATCGGAATATAGAAAATCAAATGAGATCATGTATGAGAAGATGGTTTGATGTACAATACATATCTACATATACATATGTACATATGTGTATATATTTTATATGTAGTAATATAGTATATGTGTGCGCATATTATACTATACATTCCATACATATATACATGCTATGTACAAATACATGTGTATGTGTGGATATTTGTACTTATGTGTCTATGTATTAATGTTCTTATTCTATAGTAACACCTTCAAAAAGCGACATGTGATGAGACATACCTATAAATCCCTGATACTGGGGAGACTGAGTGAGGCCACTGGATTGCTCATGAATTCTGATCTACACCAATCAGACATCTACACTAAGTCTGGAACCAACATGATGAGCTCCTGAAACTGAGGGGCCATCAGGACATCTTAGGAAGAATCATTTGGCCCAGACTGGAAACAGAGCAGGTTAAATTCCTCATGCTAATCAGCAGGGGGAGTGGATCCATTAGTGGCTGCCAGTAATACTTCATGGATCTATCCAGCATCATGGGCAAATCAGGTATTCCATGTAAATGAATTGTCCAGAGAAGAGTTTATTCTAAGTACTCAAGTTGCATTTTTGTATTTTAATGTTAATTATGGTTTAATATTAACTTTTTCTTTGTCTTAGAAATTCTCAAATATGTTGTAATACCTCATGCCACATTAAAAAGATCATTTACCAATGCTTCAATAAATCTAGATTTTCACTGTTGTGTCTACTCCCTATACCAGTTCAGATCACATCTGCACACTATTCCAAGATGTTCCCAGGTCATCCCTGGAAATATAATGGTTAACTACTGGTATCCTATCACTGGGTAATGATCCCCAACTGGGTCACAAGATTGAAAGAGTGATTCCTCGTTGTAAAAAAGGCAGATCTTCTTCAATCTGTGGTACCAACTGTGGTACTGTGGTACCAACTGCAATGATCAACTTGGGCCCAGAAAACAGATAATGCAACACACCTTCTTTCTCTTAGCAGAGGGTTGAGAGAGGACAAGTGCAGAATGTTGTAAGCACTGTCAGATCTATCCAAACTACGGATTAATTTTGCTTAAGTATTATTATTTGTTACAGTGGAGTGTTCAGGGGTGAGGATGAGGTCTGTATCTGAAAATAAGTGTGATTTAAAAACAAAAGGTATCAATAAAATTTATTTTAAAAATACTGTGCCACTTACTGTGTAATACGAATTGATTTGAGGAAAGCTAATTTCCTTTTCATTTTACAAGAAGCCACAAGTCTACAACTGGAACAGCTTACAGAATATAACAAAGTCAACATGTTATTTTTCAAAACTGTCCTCTTCTCTGTGTTTCATGCTGACCTTTGTTCTGTTGTCCTCTGTGTTTTTTTAATGTTTCAATGATCATCACTTCTTACTATTTCTTTCAAACTATTTGTACTTTCTCATTCTGTGTAACCCACATCCATGTCCTCTCACTAAACTTCCACAAGTAGTTCTCCCCATGCACTGGTTGTCTTCCTCTAGAAATCTCGACACTGAGTAATTAGCATTGGAGAATGCACATAGTCAACTGATTATACCTTGCTCTTGACATATAAACAGCACGCCTCTTCTTCCAGTCACAAATGTCTGATGAAGTCCTTTATGTCATTTGTCCATTTATCCTTTCATTGGCTGTGTTATTCTAGTCATGATCAACATCCACTTCACTATTGTTCTTTGGTTGATATGCAACTTTGATTCCTGGAAGACAATAATATTCCATGATTTGTTATCATATGTCATCACCAGAAGATTATTGATTTTTATAAATGATGTTTTATTTCAGATAGAACTTTGGGGTAATTAAAAATACTAGGCATTTTTTTTGTTTTTGTTTTTTTTT
>JAQQSZ010017544.1:0-10779 GCA_028646595.1 Phalanger gymnotis | reverse complement strand
GAGGTCTGGTGGATGCCACAGCTCAGTAATTCAGCATGTTAGGGCACTCTCCGCTCATCTCCTGTTCTGGTAGGTCCGCGTCTGGTCTGTTCGCGCCGTGCACGCTGGGCTCAGCTCCACTCCCCTCAGCTGGGGGCTGGGAGCTCCGTGTGGGACAGACCTTACCCAGAGACCATCCAGGCTGTCCTGGGCTGGAACCCTGCTTCCCTCTGCCATTTTGTGGGTTCTACAGCTCTAGAATTGATTCAGAGCCATTTTTTAATAGGTTTTTGGAGGGACTTGGTGGGGAGCTCATGCCAGTCACTGCTTCCCAGCCGCCATCTTGGCTCTGCCCCCTCCCAAAACCACTTTTCAAACAAATTAGAAAATCCTCATTTAGAGAAGCATGCATGAAGGGTTTTTTTTAAATGGTTTTGGAGGAGAGTCTTAGAGATATTCGTTGCCTGTACTAATTAGGGAAGAATTCAACTAAGGTTTTGTCCATGGGAGAAGAAGACAACTGGTTTATTTCTTCAATCACCAGATTCTAAATTCAGCTATTTTCCTGGAGAACAGTAATTGTAATAATCTTCCTCTAAGTTTCAGCATCCCAGAACAGAGTTCTTGTCTCCCTGCCTTAGTTATGGCTGTGCCCTATTATTATGTGACACAGAAATACTGATTTTTCCCAACTAACTCAGTAAGATAGAATAGTGAAATGAGTTCCAATAAAGGGTATTGAACTTGAGATAAGCAAACAAGTGAATTTCCAATGTAGTCTCAGGTATAAATTACCCTCTAAACTAAAGCAAGGGATTTACTCATTTAAAGAATTATGAATTATTGAAAAATGCTCTGGGCTAAATTGGCAAAGAGTGCATGTTAAGTGAGCAATCAGAGACTTTGTCACACAAAATTACAGCAAAGAGAATTAGTTTCAGAAACAAAATTGAAAGACTCATGGCAATTGTACCATGTGTGCCAATACCTCTTTAGGCATCACATCTCAAAGTAGGCCTAAAATCAAGAAATTTGGGACTGGTACAGGGAGGAATCTTGAAACCTACTTCTACTTTGACATTTTGGTACAATGAATGTGAAACATCCTATAGAATCAAAGTTCCTTGAAAGCAACATGCTTTCTTTATATCCCTAGTGCCAAGCACAGGTCGTGTCATATGGTAGACATTTAATAAGAATTGTTGATTAGTTCACATGTGAATGAAGATTGGACCACCAAAATATTGATTAAACATTCTCTGTGTTCCAAGCCTTATCCTAATTTCAGGGGATAAACTAGAATTAAGGAATATTGTCCTTGTTCTCAAGGAGCTTGCATGCATATAGGTGGAGAGGCTACATATGGAAGATCTCAGCTATAGGTTAAATGGAGAAGCCCAGGGCGAAGATGCTAGGCAGTTGATATCATGTGAAGGTTTAGAGGAAGCAATGATAGTTCTGATGGAAAAATAGTAGAACATGTAATGTAGCTGTGAGGCACAAGGGGCCTGCTATTCACTAGGCTCTTAGAAGTCAGGTCTTGACTGGCTTCATTCATTATGGCCCAAGCAGGGGGATCAGATTAGGAGGAAGTCTCATATGACTTGCTAAAGCCACCTTTTTCAGTGCCTTAGTTTACCTGTCTTCTCATGCTTAAATGCCATTTTCTAAATGAAGACCTTACCTAGCCTGCAGCTGTTAGAGCCTCACTCACACTAAATATTTTCTATTTATTTAGTATGTGTTTTTAATGAATTTATATATGTACTTATTGTGTCTCCATTATACTGTAAGTTCCATGAAACAGGGAATGTGACATTTATTTTCTTTCGTTCCTCAACATTCAGCAAAGTAAATTGAACAGAGAGATGGTTAATAAATGCTTTCTTATTAGTTACTTATTCAATATTTTTAGAATGTATTTTATTTTCACTTTATGGAATAAAACAATCATTTCCATAACATAGTACATTTTTTAAGAAGGTGATTTCACATGAAATGGCAAATCTACTACACACAAGTTCTTTTATTCCCTTTCAAATATAAAACAAAATTACCATGTAAATTTATTTTCCCTTTTTCCATTCCTCCCCCTCAATGTAGAGATGGCTAACATTAGATACAAATAGCTAGACATATAGATATATAGATAGATAGATAGATAGATAGACAGATAGATAGATATGGATATAGATGAATACTTATTATATATATATATATATATACACATATGTATGTACATATGGAAAATTATTCTATACATCCATTTATCAGTTCTTTCTCTGGATGCAGAGAGTGTCTTTCTTTATATGTGTTTTATATTTAGTTGGGGGCATTTATAGTAATCAAATTAACTTATTCACCCAAAATCATTCTTCAAACAATATTGTTACTGCATACAATGTTCACTTGGTTTTGCTCATTTTGATCTTCATTATTTCATGCAAGTCTTTCCATGTGTTTTCAAAAATCATTGAGCTCATCATTTCTTATATCAGAGTAGCATTCCTGTACAATCATATATCAAAACTTAGTTGTCCATTCCCCAATTCATGGGCATCCCAGAAATTTCTACTTCTTTGCCACCACAAAGAGAACTTTTACAAACATTTTCAAACATATATGTTTTTTTCCTTTTTCATTAATAATCTTTGGAAGTATATCAAGTAATGGTATTGCTGGATCAAAGAGTATAGTCGATTTAATAACCCTTTGGGCATAATTCTAGATTGCTCTTCAAAATGGTTAGAGCATTTCATAATTTCGCCAAGAGTCCAATGGGGTCCCAATTTTCGGACATCCACTCCATTTGTAACTTTCCCCTTCTATTATTTTAGCCAGTGTGGTAGGTGAAAAATGATATCTCCAGGGAGTTTTAACTTGCATTTCCTAACTGCAACAACAATGCTACTTGCCAATACTGTGGCTCTGTAAGGCGAATAACACCAGCACACAGGAGAGCTATTAGCACAGATTCTTTGATCTGCTTTTCTAAGGAAAGCAACTTTAAGGGGTTAATAATCTTACTTTAATTAAACATACATATATCATTCAATTAGTTCAGGATGGAAAATCAGCATCCTGAACTTTCAGAGAAAATACAAATAGAAATTACAAGCAGAGAGAGTAACAGAAACCAACAGACAAGCTTCTATCTGTCTGACCAAATCACAATACATAGTTACCAGAGAAAGAAGCAGCAATATCTGGATTTTCAAATCTGAGGGTTCTCTTAATGGCTAACCAGAGTCTCGTATGGACAAACCATGTGACCACTCTTTCAATGAGTGAAACCCCCAAACAAAATGCTCACCTCCTAGTATATATATGTATGTATGTATGTATGTATGTATGTATGTATGTATGTATATATATACAGATATCTATATCTATATATCTATATCTATAGATATATAGATATAGATATCTGTATCTATCTATCTATATCTATATCTATATCTATATCTATATCTATATCTATATATACACTTCTTCTGGGTCAGAGGACATCACAACAATGCAACTCAAACCCATGTGACCTAAGCCTTCTGGTGACTTAAGAAGGTCATCAAAGAGTCATGATTCAATCAAAGGCTCTTTTTTGAAACAAAGGCAAGACTCAATCAAATGATCCTGTTCTTAGTGCCCAGAAGCACTCAAAAAAACCAGCAAAAAGTCACACCCTACTTGCCATTACACTAATTAATAATGATTTAGAGCATTTTTCATATAAGTATAAATTGTTTTGATTTCTTCATTGGAAAATAGTTCATATCCTTTGACCATTTATCAATTGGGGAATGACTTGCTTTCTTATAGATTTGACAGAATCCTTTGTGTATATTTAGATATACTGGCTTAACTGATGTAGTGTCTCTAATTTCTCCCAATTTTCTGCTTTCCTTCTGATCTTGGCTGCATTTGTTTTATTTGCACAAATCTCTTTTTTTTAATTTAATGTATTCAAAATGATTCATATTTTTGCCTAACTTTGCTCTCTATCTTTTATTTATTCATAAATTGTTCACCTATGCATAAGTCTGACATGTAATGTATTCCATGTTCTAATTTTCTTGTAAAATCTCTCCTTATATCTAGGTCATATCTCTGTTTTGACTTTAACTTTGTAAATAGTGTAAGATATTGGTCTATGACTAATTTCTGTGATACTATTTTACAGTTTTCCCCCAAAAAATTACCAAATATTGAATTCTCATCCTAAAATCCTGAGTCTTTACACTTGTAAAATGCAAGGTTATTATGATTATTTGCTGCTGTAATTGTATTTCTATTCTATTCTATTGAGCTACCTTTCTATTTCATAGCCAGTGTAGAGTTAATGGAATATGAAGATCTTCTCCTTACATTAATAGGCCTATGTGACCGTGGGTTCCCCTTTTTCCTTGGAGTGGGAGCCGTGTTCCCAGTTCAAATGGTATACAGGCATTTCAATCGCTGATGTCTTGCTGCTTTAATTTTTGGCCTTGTTCACTGCTGTGACACATCTTGCGACTGGGTCATATGGAGCCCTGGCCCAGTGCTAAACACGGTCTGGCTAATTAAGTGCTGAGGTTAGTAGATTTTCAAGCTTCTCCATGCTGAGCCAATCAGGTGTCCAGTCTTGGTTTACAGGGAGATTTATATTGCCTGAAGTGGGATTCCAGGGGCAGGGAGAGGGAGAGAGGGTGGGGGAGGGGGAAGAGGAAGAGAGAGGGACAGGGTGAGGGGGAGGGGCAAAGGGAAGTGGAAAGGGAGAGGGAAAAGAAACTCACTTGTTGGGAGGCTTGGTTGCAAAGATGCTTGATGGAAAAGATGCTTAAGATGTAGGGGCTCCCTGGTCTGGTGATGTGTACAAATATTTCTGTTCCTTTGTTAAGTTTGGACTCTGCATTTCTATCACAATGTTTTGCCTCACCTTAGTGTACTGTAAATGTTTTATTTTGGCCTTGAGTGGAGAGAGCTTATTATATATTGTGACTCAATCCTGAAAACATGCATATTGCTTTGGTTTTATGGTCATTATCAGAGAATTTTGATAACTATTGCCTTATGATATAGTTTAAGACCTACCTGTGCTAAACCTCCTTCCTTTATCTTTTTTTTTCACTATTTCCTTTGATATTTTTGACTTTTTGGTTTTTTTAAATGAATTTTATTTTTTTTCTAATTCATTAAAAATGTTTTGATAATTTAATTTTGATGGATCAAAATTTATAAATTAGTTTATATAAAATTCTTATTTATATTATATTGTTCCTGCCCACCCATGAACAATTGATATTTCTCCAATTGCTTGAATGTGATTTGATTTGTATATTTTTAAAATAATATTGTTTATATAATTCCTTTGTTTCGGCAGATTTACTCCCATCTATTTTATACTTTCTAGAGTTATTTTAAATGGGGTATTTTTAACAAACTCTTCTTGCAGAGTTCTGTTGTAATGTATAGGAATGCTGATAGTTTCTGTGGTATTATTTTATACAATTTTATTTTCCTAAAATTATTGTTTCAACTAACTTTTTAGGTGAGTGTTGAGAATTTCCCAAGTATATAATCATATTATCTGCTGAGATAGTTTTGTTACTTCATTCCCTATTCTGATTTCTTCTTTATTCAAATTGATAAAAATTGTTGCTTTGGTGAATAAAATCCACCATTTTTTCTCAAGTAGACACATTTAAAAGAGGAAGCAAAAATATTTTGATGGATTTATGTTGATATACCAGTAAAAATGACAGATTAATTTTGAATCTCAACCCATATAATCTATTTTTTCTTCAATCAGTTAAATTGATTATATATTCATCCAAATTAAGGCTATATAAATCAAGAAATTGGTCACCTCAGACAATTTTCATTTTCTCAATTTTTGCGAGGCTCTGAATAATGTAAATATTGCCCAGTGTGTGCTTACTAATAAAGATTTTTATCATTGTACTGTAAATTTAAGAAAATGCTTTCATTAAAAAATGATGTTTTTATTACAATTATAATTATACTACACGCTACAAGTATCCTCATTTTACAAAATGTGAAACTGAAGCCTAGAGGGGTAGGGTGGCTTCCCTAAAGTCACACATACAACTACTTATTGTCAGAGTTAGCTCTCCTGTTTGGTCATTTTCTTCTTTTGCTTAATTAGAGATAAATATCTCCTGTTATCTATAATTTCCTTAGCCTTTATTATTGAGTTAGTTCAGAGTTAGCACCATTTCCCATTCAAAAAGCAGTAAAAGTAAGGAAAGAATGTTAGAAATTTTGCTCATGGCGTTGAAATTTAAATAGAGCTGAATGCACTTAACTCCTTGCTAATTCATATCACAAAGCATTTTAATTACTACTTTGAAAAGCTGCTAAAACCAATATGGAAACAAATACAATCAGAAAGCCAGATTATCTTTACTTTCAGGAAGCTTATATATTATTGGAGGAGGACAACATATAAAACAAAGCTGAAAATCATGGGAAAAGGGAGAGGAAGACTACAGGGACAATTGTAGAGAAAGTTCAGAGAATTATGGTGCAACCAGGACAAGAACTGGATTGGGTTCTCTCCATAAAATGGAGGTGCTAATAGGAACTAGCGAATGAGTGGAAGAGGTCACAGTTCAAGAGCATACTTCCAGCACGAAAATTCCAGAGTTAAGTAAGCTTCAAGGATGAAGAGATTTCTGGGGCAGTTTAGAAAAATACAGGGATAGGATTGATTGTTAGAATGGAATGAAAATTGTGAAATGAGGGAAACAATTGAACTTCATATCTAGGTAGATTGAAATATATATGTATATGTACATATGTGTATGTACATATATATATATATATATATATATATATATATATATATATTATCCATCCCCAGTTACACTTAAAAAGAATTTTAACATTTGTTTTCAAAACTTTTGAGGTCCAAATTCTCTCACTTTATCCCTCCCCACTCCTCCCACCTTGAGAAGAAAAGCAATTCAATATAGGTTATACATGTGTAGTCATGACAAACATATCCATAATAACGTTGTGAAAGAAAACAGACAAAAAAGTCAAAATAAAATAAAGTAAAAAAAAAAGTATGCTTCAATCCCTATTCAGACACCATCAGTTCTTTTATTAGTGATGGATAGCGTTTTTCATAATAAATCTTTCACAGTTGTCTTGTATCGTTTTATTGATGAGAATAGCTAAATCATTCATAGCTGATCATCTTACAATATTGTTCTTATTTTGTACACGGCAAGTTTCATTTTGCATCAATCCATGGAAGTCTTTCTAGGTTTTTCTGAGAGCATCCTGCTCAATGTTTCTCTGTACCCCCACTTAATACTATTTTTCCCCAAATTTCATGTAAAATATTTTTCAACATTCCTTTTTATAAAATTTGAGTTCTAATTTTTTTCTACCTCTCCCTTCCCCAAGACAACATGAAATCTCATGTAGGCTACATATGTACAATCCCATTAGACATAGTTCCATGTTAGTCATGATCTAAAAGAAGAATAAGAACAAAAAGGAAAATGAAGAACTGAATTTCCCTCCATACTATCCCATAACCCCATTTGTTCTATAATCTCTCTCCTTTCACCCCATCCCTTCTCAAAATATTTGTCTTTTGACTAGCCCTTCCCCCAGTCTGCCCTCCCTACTATCACCCTCCCTTCTCTTATCCCCTAACCTCCTACTTTCCTGTAGGGTAATATAGAGTTCTATACCCAACAGCATGTTTATGTTTATTCCTTCTTTGTGCCAGTTCTGATGAGACTAAGGTTCACTCACTCCACCCTTACATCCCTCCCCTTTCTGTCCAATATAAAAGTTTTTCTTGCTTCTTTTACATGAAATAATTTACTCCCATTTTACCTCTCCATTTTGCTTTCTCTGATTATATTCCTCTCTCAACCCTCAATTTCATTTTGAAGTTGTCATCCCATAATATTCAACCCAAACCTATGCCGTCTGTCTATATACGCTCCTTCTTACTACCCTAATACTGTGGTCTTTTCATCAAGACTACTTGAATGACCTCTATCTCATTTAAAATCTATTTTATCACCTGAAGCATTGTACTCCTTTTTGCTGAGGAGGTGACTCTTGCTTGTAAACCTATCTCCTTTGCTCACTAGAATATCATACTCCAAGACCTCTGATGCTTTATTTTAGAAGCTGATAAATCTTGTCTTACCCTGACTGTGGCTTCGCCATACTTGAATTGTTTCTTTCTGGATGCTTGCAACATTTTCTCCTTGATGTGGGAACTTTGGAATTTGGCTATAATATTTCTGGGAGTTTTAATTTTGGGATCTCTTTCAGAAGAGGATCAGTAAATTCTTTCAATTTCTATTTTATCCTCTGGTTCTAAAGTATTAGGGCAGTTTTCCTTGATAATTTCTTGAAAGATGATGTCCAGGCTCTTTTTTTTATTGTGGCTTTCAGGTAGTCCAATAATTTTAAAATTATCTCTCCTGGATCTATTTTCCAGGTCAGATGTTTTCTGAATGAGATATTTCACACTGTCTTTTACTTTTTCATCTTTTTGGTTTTGCTCTATTATTTCTTGATTTCTCATAAAGTCATTAGCTTCCATTTGGTCAATTTTAATTTTTAAGGAATTACTTTCTTCAATGAGATTTAAACCTACTTTTCCATGTAGCCATTTTTGTTTTCAAGGAATTATTCCCTTCATTGGTTTTTTGGACCTCTTTGCTCATTTGTTTTTTTTCTCATTCTTAAGGTGTTATTTTCTTCGGTATTTTTATGTCTCCTTTATCAAGATATTGGCATGTTTTTAAAGATTTTCTTGCATCACTCTCATTTCTCTTCCCCATTTTACTTCTGCTTCTCTTATTTGATTTTCAAAATACTTTTTGAGCTCGTCCATGGCTGAGAACAATTCATATTATTCTTGGAGGCTTTGGATGTAGAGGTTTTGACTTTGTTTTCTTCTTTGGAGTGTGCATTTTGATCTTCCTTGTCACCATAGTAGCTTCCCAAAGCAAAGATCTTTTTGTTATTTGTTTTTCCATTGTTTGTTCATTTTCCCAACTTATTATTTGACTTTTAACCTTTTTGTTAAAGTAGGGCTCTGCTTCCAGGGTGGAGATGGCACTTTCCCAAGCTTCAGGAGATTTGTGTAGCTATTATCAGGTGCCTAGGGACCTGTAAGTTTTCAGTTCTTCCAAGGAGGTATTATCTAAGGAGAAGTGCTCAATATTCTCCAGGTCTGTGCTGTGGTTTGTGAGTGACCACAAGAACTCTTTTCTGCCCTGAAACTTGAGGAGGGTACTTCTCTCCACTACAGCCACAAGGTCTGCTGTGCTAGTGCTCCTTCTTGCCCCTAGACTGCCATGCAGGACTCCTGCCCAGATCTGAAAATGGGCAAAACAACAGTCCTGCCTAAGTTCTAGCAAAAAAGACCTCTCTAATCTCTTTCTGTCTGGTTGTTCTTACAGTGTCTGGTTGTTCTTATTTTTCTATCTGCTTGTTCTTACTGTCTTTTGGCTAGGGCTCTGGAAGCAGCTGCTGCCACTGCCACTGCTGATTCAGTCACTCCCAAAGACTGCTACTGGTTTCCTGGGCCCTGTCCTGTGCTGGCATGGCTGGGGTTGGACTATTTTCCACTCTCATCTAGGGGTGGCAGACCTTTCCTGCTGACCTTCCAAGTTATCATGGGCAGGAACTTTGTTTCACTCCATGTTTTTGTCAGGTCCGCTGTTCTAGAATTCATTTAGAGTCATTTTTAAAGGAATCAGAATGGCTTTGGGGGAGAGCTCAGGGGAGTCCCTGCATTTACTCTGCCATCATTGCTCAGCATCACCTAGGTAGATATTTTTAAGATTATCTAGTTATAGAAGGAACCTTTAAATGGTTCCTGACTCCAGGGTTATTTTTACTATATTATGTTACTCCTACTCAAAAAATAATGAAGGCATTCAAGCATTCATGCAATGAATTAGTTACATGTAGAGAGTCTATTTCTCTTTTACTATTTTTTATTCTTAATACTAGTGCAGGAATACAAAAGTCAATTAGTCAATAAGTATCTATTAAAAAGCTACTATTTGCCAGATATTCTTCTGAGACCTGGGGATAAAAAGAAGGAAGGGGAGGTTGGTATATTTCCTGCCCTGGAGGAGGTCACAATTTCTGAGGAAATAAAACAGAAAGGCAAAAACTTAAGAGAGGTGGGAAGATGACAAAGTTCATAAGAGTTAAACTGGAAGAGAAATTAAGAGATGGTTTTCCTGAGCATACTCCTTAAATGACAATATGGGAAGAGCTCTCTAATGACTACCTTCCATCCTCTCCAATGAGAGGGAGGGAAGATCCCTATGTCAGGAGTACTGAGGAAGTCTCACTTTCAGAGCTGATGGGATCATGTAGGATAATTAAACTATGTGCACACATGCATATATATGTGAGAGTATATATTCAAATTGATGAAACCCAGTAGTATGTTTATGAATGCACATATATAGACACACATGGTCATATGTTACACACACACACACACACACACACACACACACACCCTGGCTTGTGACATAGATGTGACATAAATTATTATATCAACCTAAAATTAGGAAACATTGACTCAGAATGGTTTTTACTCATCTTCACACACTTTGAAATTGAAAGTCAGAAATAAGATTCACATTGAGCTCTTCTTGAGATGTTGGGACACTATACATTGTGCCAATCTCGAGTACTGAATACTTTTCATATTTGAAATAAGCCCCAATATAAAATTTACGTTAATCACCTCACGTGTTTCAGAGGGATGGAGGGGGCAAAGGGGATGGATGAATA